>VRLP01006940.1:0-12500 GCA_009660295.1 Lophius piscatorius | reverse complement strand
TCCCGGTTCTTCTGGTGCCGCGCCAAAGCCCGGATGAATGGGGAGGGTTGGGTCAGGGAGGGCATCCGGTGTGACACCTATGAAAGATCAACATGTGGAACATGATGCTGATTGGATCTGAAGACCAGCCTCAAACACAATGAAGGTTCTGGTTTGATCCTCCTGAGGTCCAGGATGAGCGACGCTCAGGCAGAAACACCAAACAGAGGAGTTGTGCAACTTCTTAACTTGGAACCACAGCAATCATCCAATCTCATAGAATAAAACATGACATAGGTGCCAAACCGTTCTCTCTCACGACTCCAGAGATCTTCATCTTCACGCAGACGTCTGGTGGACGTTTCACGCCGGCTTCTCAGAGCCCAGCTGCTGCTGTGTGAAGATTGTCCCCTCATCATCTGGTCCAGGAGAACTGCCCCATCTGATCACACACAGTTTAACCGAACAGCCTTTGATGACCAGTCCAAGTGTCCAATGACTGTCAGAAAAATAGCAGTGGGGCTCAGAACATGGAGGACCAGACGTTCTCCTCAGCTGTCAGGACCTGAGTCAGATTTACTCTGATCCACACGTCACGTTCTCACATTCATGACACTTTTGAGTCATACAGCCAAATATCAGGGCGCCGCGTGACCAATCATCGCTGCATTTATGGAGCGGATGCTAGAGATGCTCCTCGACTCTGTTGCACGTCTGAATCAAAGATGGCAGATGATTATTTCTGAACTGAGCGAGCTCAGATGACCGGCGCCGTTACTCACAGTTACTGAGCGGCGAGGCTCTGAATCTTCTCCTCAACGCCGTCTTTGCAAAAAGACGAAGTTGAGGGGAAGAAAAAAAAGAGGGGGGAAAGAAGACAGTTTGCAGAATGTTAGAAAAACAGAGCTGAACATGTCCTTCATACAATGATCACTGTTACCAGCCATAACATTATAACAACCTGACTATCATAGCGAAGGTACCACCTTTAATGCCAGTGCATCTCTAACAAAATGAAGCATGAACCCCAGCTGACCTCTGAAGGTGGGAGGTCAGATATGTCACCAAGACATTAGCAGGACGTCCTTAAATCCTCTAAGTTCCAAGGTGAGGCCTCCATGGATTGGACTGCTATTAAGAAATACTACCTCCTGATATATATCTGATATATCCCACCCACTGACAGGTAACCATGGTAACCAGGTAATATCTCCCATCCACTGACAGGTAACCATGGTAACCAGGTAATATCTCCCATCCACTGACAGGTAACCATGGTAACATGATAATAACCCCACTCACTGACAGGTAACCATGGTAACATGATAATAACCCCATCCACTGACAGGTAACCATGGTAACCAGGTAATATATCCCACCCACTGACAGGTGGCAGCGTGATGAGATAATTATATATTGACTTTACCTGTCAGAGGTATATTGCTATATTATTTTATATAGAATCATGATTATTTTTCTTTCCTTTATTTGCCCGACCATCATGACTCCCATTATAACCATCATCTCAGGGGTCAAGTACAGATGGGGGCTCCTACATTTGAAAATATTGTGTGACTCTGCTTTATGTGGTGTGGGAGACTTAAGTTTGATTTTATTATTTTAACCTCAAATCTCCACCATCCATCCACACACAGTCACACACACACACTACCCACACACATAAACACTAACACGCACTAAAACAAACACACACACACGTATACACGCACACAAACACTAACACAAACACACACAAACATGTATTCACACACACACTCACTCACACACACTAACACAAACACACACACTCACTCACACAAACACACACACTCACTCACACAAACACACACACTAACTCACACAAACACAAACACACACACTCACTCACACACACTAACACAAACACACACACTAACACACACACTCACTCACATACACACTAACACAAACACACACACTCACTAACACACACACACTAACACAAACACACACAAACACAATCACACACAAACACAAACATGTATTCACACACACACTCACTCACACACACTAACACAAACACACACACTCACACAAACACACACACTCACTCACACAAACACTAACACACACACTCACTCACATAGACACTCACATACACACACACTCACTCACACAATCACTAACACACACACTCACTCACATACACACTCACATACACACACACTCACTCACACACAAACACTAACACACACACTCACTCACATACACACTCACATACACACACTCACAGACACTCACTCACACAAACACTAACACATACACACACACACACACACACTCACAGACACTCACTCACACAAACACTAACACACACACTCACTCACTAACATACACACTCACTCACACATACACATACACACTCACACACTAACACACACATACACTCACTCACTCACTAACATACACACTCACTCACACATACACACTCACACACACACACTCACACACTAACACACACATACACGCACACACAGCATTCAGTATTCAGATTACTCCTCACTCAGACGTTCAGTGTGGTGTCGGGGTAATTAGCACACACATGGACTCACATGAAAAATGTACAAATCCTGAAACGACCCCAGAAACCAGATCCGAATGTTTTGGCTGCATCCTCCAGATCTGAACAGTAGAAATTGAGCTGTGAGGAATGAAAAGGGCTTAGATCTGAATAATCATTGTTTGGGGGAGCGGTGATAAAGGAATGGTTAAGTGGGCGTGAGGAGACCTGAGAAATGAACTTTTTTCCAACGGCAGAGATAATGAGCTCTGAAATTCATTCTTTCAGATGAATTAGCCAACTGACACAAGTTGGTCTAATAAACTCTGCATGAATATTTAAATACCACTCTGATAAGAACAAAGTGCTTTGGAGGAGGGTCAGAGCAGCTGATGGCGCCGCGATCAGAAACCAGACTGTCACGGCGCATCCAGCATTTATTCATCAGATTACAGCCGGGGTCATGTAGAGGTCAGGAAATATCAACAGTCTCTGTGATGAACTGGTGACAGTCCCAGTGTCAGCTGGGATAGGCTCAGACTGGATGACACATACTACACGTACACATACACAACCACGCATAAACACAACCACACGCACACATACAACCGTACACAAAGACAACCAAACACAAAACAATCTCACACACACAAATCAACAACCGCTCACAAACACAACCACACAAAACAACCGCACGCGCACTCAACCACACGCACACACACACACACAATCACACGCGCACTCAACCACATGCACACACACACAATCACACGCGCACTCAACCGAACATACAACCATACAAAACTACATACAAAACAACAACCGCACACGCACACACACATACAACCATACACAACTACATACAAAACAACAACCGCATACGCACACACACATACAACCATACACAACTACATACAAAACAACAACCGCACACTAACAACCACACACACAACCATACACAACTACATACAAAACAACAACCGCACACTAACAACCACACACACACACATACAACCATACACAACCGCACACAAACATATCCACACACAAACACAACAATGGTTCATCCATACATCCACCCATCATTATCCATCCATTCATCATCATCCATCCATTCATTCATCCAACGTTTCATCATCCATCAACCATCCACCCACCATCATCAAACCAGTCACTTATCCACTAATTTATTCATCCATCCATCCATCATTATCCATCCATCATCATCATTCATCCATCCATGCATCAATCCATTTATCCATCATTTCATCCATCCATTCAGCCAATCATGCACCCATTCACCTCCTCATCCATCCATCATCATCATCCATCCATTCAGTAATTCATCCAACCATTTATCCATTCATCATCCAATCATAAATCATTATCCACCCATTCATTCATCATGATCATCCATCCATTCATCCATCCGCCTGTCATCATCCACCCAATCATTCATCCATCCACCCATCATTATCAATCCATTTATTCAATAATGATCATTCATCCATCCAATCATGCAACCATCCATTCATCCATGCATTAATCCATTTATCCATCATTTCATCCATCCATTCAGCCATCCATGCACATATCCATCATCATCATCATCCATCCATTCAGTAATTCATCCACCCGTTCATCCATTAATCCATTCATTAATGGATTCTTCCATCCATTTATCCATCATTAATCCATCCACCCATTCATCTATTCGTCCCTTCATCCACCCGTTCATCCATCCATCATCATCCATCCATCCCTCATTTATTCATCCATCCATCACCATCATCCATCCCTCATTCAATCATCCATCTACCCATCATCTATTCATCAATCCTTTATTCATCCATTCCTCCATCCGACTATATTTATGTTACGTTTCCCACAGCAATGACATCACGATTAAGTAGAGCATAAAAAGAAGATGGATAGTCATAAAAACAGGAAGTGAAGAAACAGGAAGTGAAGAAACAGGAAGTGAAGAAACAGGAAGTGAAGAAACAGGAAGTGAAGAAACGCTCTGAGCGATGTGACAGCCAGGATAACTCTAACAGGAAACATCAGAGGATAGAAACTGACACTAGAAGGAAAGAGTAAATGCATTTAAATCAATCAAAATAAACGTCTATACAGTAAATAAGAGGTTGAAGAGTATAGGAGGCTGAAATAAAAGACTAATGTAACTAAATAAGGATGTTTGTTAAGATGAGTGAGAGAAAAATAAAAGGAAAAAAGTACAAAATATGAAATGTAAAAGTGCGATAATAATTAAATGATGACGAGCTAGTAGAATTGAAAACAGACTTAATTTCATAATTAATAGTCAGTCTCTTCTTCTCTGTGCGTCTGGCCCTCGGATCATCCAACGACTGAACCGTCTTCATCAGGCCGAGTCAGAACCACGCCAATTATTCTGGAGTTATGACCACAGACATGTCTAATGAGGAAACTGTGGCCTTGACCTTTGACCTCATACCACCAACTCATAGCCAGACATTCCGTCCATAAAAGAGAAAGTTTGGACCGACTATCAAAAGAAAGAACTCACATCAAAGCAGCTGGGATGTTTTTTAATTTGTTCGTCACGTACATTTATTGATTTTTCAGTAGTAATAATTCATTTTTCAAACATTAATGTGATTAATGTCACTTTGTTATACATGTTCTTACAAACAATAGTAGTGTGTGCAAAAAAGTCTTAAAAGAGACACAAAAATAAGACCATAGTTATTAGTTGTTGTTGTTGTTTTTATTTGTGGCCATAACTGGACATGAAGGGTGAAAGAACGGGTCCCTGAGACCAGAACCACTATGGACTTATTCCTCTTACCAGAATTCCATTTCCCCTGAGACCTTTGGACCTTGTTTTCTCGCTCACAGAAGCTCACAGCAACATCACAGTAACATCACAGCAACATCACAGTAACATCACAGTAACATCGCAGCAACATCACAGCAGCATCGCAGTAACATCACAGCAACATCGCAGTAACATCACAGCATCATCACAGCAACATCGCAGTAACATCACAGCATCATCACAGCAACATCGCAGTAACATCACAGCAGCATCAAAGCAGCATAACAGTAACATCACAGCAGCATAACAGTAACATCACAGCAACATCGCAGTAACATCACAGCAGCATCAAAGCAGCATAACAGTAACATCACAGCAGCATAACAGTAACATCACAGTAACATCGCAGTAACATCACAGCCTCATCACAGTAACATCACAGCAACATCGCAGTAACATCACAGTAACATCACGGCAGCATCACAGTAACATCGCAGCCTCATCCCAGTAACATCACAGCCTCATCACAGTAACATTGCAGCAGCATCACAGTAACATCACAGCAACATCGCAGTAACATCTCGGCAGCATCACAGTAACATCGCAGTAACATCGCAGCAGCATCACAGTAACATCACAGCAGCATCACAGCAACATCACAGTAACATCGCAGCAGCTTCACAGCCTCATCGCAGTAACATCGCAGCAGCATCACAGCATCACAGTAACATCGCAGCAGCATCACAGTAACATCACAGCAGCATCGCAGCAGCATCACAGTAACATCGCAGTAAAATCACAGTTACATCACGGCAGCATCACAGTAACATTGCAGCAGCATCACAGCAGCATCACAGTAACATCACAGTAACATCACAGTAACATCACAGCAGCATCACAGTAACATTGCAGTAACATCGCAGCAGCATCACAGCAGCATTACAGTAACATCACAGCAGCATCACAGTAAAATCAAAGCATCATCACAGTAACATCGCAGCAGCATCACAGCATCATCACAGTAACATCACAGCAGCATCACAGTAACATCACAGCATCATCACAGTAACATCACAGTAACATCACACCAACATGAAAGCAACATCAAAGCAGCATCGCAGCATCATCACAGCATCACAGTAACATCGCAGCAGCATCGCAGCATCATCACAGCATCACAGTAACATCGCAGCATCATCACAGCATCACAGTAACATCAAAGCAGCATCGCAGCATCATCACAGCAACATCGCAGCAGCATCGCAGCATCATCACAGCATCACAGTAACATCACAGTAACATCACAGTAACATCACACCAACATAAAAGCAGCATCGCAGCAGCTTCACCCGTTAAATGAACTCAATAAATGGAACGTCAAGCTTATGAATAATAATAATAATACTATATATTTTAATGTATTTTAATGTAATAGTTCACATTTTACTCTACTAGATTATATTTTACTGTAATAGTTCAGGTTTTACTCTACTACCATATATTTTACTCACTATGAAGACCTTTTATAAAAAAGAAGTATACATATTTATACACAACATAAGTGTCGGGACTTTGGATTTAAACCGTCAGTCACCCCAACAACATGATACCCAATCAAAGCATCAATCAGTCCAGCTATTAGCCACGTCCCTAGAAGCTGCGTTTGTTTCTGGGGAGTAAATATTGACTATTTGAATCTGAAACGTAAGAAAGAAGTCTTGCGTGTCGTTAAGACGGATAGAGATGAAATCAAATATATTTACCCGTGAGCAAGGCAGCTAACTCCTCCAGCTTCAGGGAACAAACTGTTCCCTGGTGTTAAAAGCTGACTCTCGGATGAAGGTGGGCGTTAAACCCAAACCAGCGTGCTTCTTAAAAATCATACAAGCTTTTTCAGAACAATTCCTGGATTAAGGATCGTTGAAATATGCAGACGCTGGGATTGAGCCTTTAGTTCAACCAACAGCTCTGAATAAATGTGTGGTGAGTAAGATCCAGAAATCCAGATGGGTCGGAACCGGCCCACTGTTCCAGCCTCAGGCTCACAGTCTGCAAATGTTCCCTATGAAACACGGGTCCAGTTCTCAAGAAGAGAAGAAAAATATCACCGCTGATATCACATCGGATATAATGAACGAATCCACGACCCAAATACTGGTTCTGACATCAACCATCATGGGATGTTTATGAAAGTAGGACAAGAGAGAAAATGAAAATGTAAAATCTGTGTCAACATGAATGTTAAGATTAAATAGTTTAAAAAATGAAAATAAAACTGAGCCTCAGAGACGTGAATCCTGGAGATGAGATGTTCTCAAACCTTCAGCACTCATTCACCCCACAGAACCGGGCCTCTGCACAAACCTCACTCTAACGTTTGTGTATTTACATTTCTGCTGCTGGACGCTTGAACAGAACCAGCGCAGAGTCGGACATCAATCTGTGTCAGACTGGATCTCCCATGATGCTCTGCTGGTCAGACGCAAGTAGGTGGAATAACGTGGTGTCAGAGCAGGAGAGACGGACCCGGTCCGGTGTCCGGTCCGTTGCGGGTAAGTACCTGCGTAACTGTGCGTGTCGCTCATGGAGCTGGTTCTTTCTGGCCCATTTGACATAAATCTGAGTCTGTTTGCACAAACAAAATTGTGCAGTGATGGAAAACCTGAGAGTTTTTCTTGTGGACCCAGACTGAGCGGAGTTCTGTGTGTTTTTAAATCAGAACTTTGGTTCTGTTCAGCTCACTGAGAGACAAAACCAGAAAAAAATACCTCCTCATTAAAGAACCTTTGTGATCCACTGATGGTCCAAACGCATGAAACGGTGCATGAATGAATATTTAAGTTAATTTCTCCCTCCTAGGAACCAAACCTCCACCCGTTTCATGATCCCGACCCGCTTCGTTACACGAGGAGGAAGAGAGGCAAGAGTCCGCGGGCCTCGCTTTAACGCGGTTCTGTCCGTCACCCATGACTCCCGTCAGCTGTCAGACACGTCTCTGTGGATGCTGCGGTCGTCCTCCACCTCCATCCTCCACCTCCATCACGCTTCTCCATCATTCACACAGATGGTTTGTCTGTCCATGTTGGTGGCAGCTGGGCGACCGGCGCCAGCGGAGCTACAGCGAACATCACAGCAGCAGGTGACACCGGTGAGGCACCAGCACCTGGACCCAGAAGCAGAAGGCCTGTCAGAACCGGGTTCTACTGCCTCGGTGAATGTGGGCCGAAAGCCTTTAAGCTAGTTCAAACCTTTCTGCCCCAACACCCCCCACCCCCAGAATCCTGCAACCTGCAGGCGCTGGTTAGGACGGGTTCTGTAACTTTGCTCTTCACTCTGTGTTCATAAATATCTGCATACAGTGACGACGTTGGACCCGCCAAACTCAAACTATGTTCTGCTCGTGTGAGGAAAGTCATTTGTCAGCAGCAAGGACCGGTTTTCAGCATTAAAGGTCCGGTGTGTCGGATTAACCGGGTATTTAGTGGCATGTCTTTGAATAAATGGAATATAATACATACAATATAAACGTTTCAAATCCATGGAGCGGGTTCTGACGTCTTTATGGAGGTCGCCATGTCGGTACAGAGGGAGGGGGAATTCATATCTACGTAGATCCGGGCTTGGCTCCGACACCAGGAGAACACTGGCTCTGAACTTAAACGTATTTAAAAGTTAAAACCAAACTTCTCTCTGGCTCCGGTGGATTTAAAGCAGAACGACCCGTGACCTCCTGGACCTGATGTAATGTGTGTGAGTGACAGCCAGGAGGAGGGAGGTTCTAACCCTGTTTCTGTCACTGGATCAGAATCAAAGCTGCTTCTACATCTGTTAAGAAACAAAAGCCCACAAACAACTTCATTTCAACCTCACCCTCATTTTCAACCTCATCCTCATTTTCAACCTCATCCTCATTTTTAACCTCACCCTCACTCTCAGTCTCACCCTCACTGTTACCGGTACCGGACCTAGGGGTGATCTGGACCAGCAGCAAAGGTTACACAGACAGGAGTTGGTGTGTAGCAGAGACTCTTTAACTTCTTTACTGCAGATTCAGAACATCTTTTCTGGTAAAACTTGAACGTCAACCCAATGGCGCGAACACGCCATCTTTACGACAGACCGGAAACCAACTGAAAGATGGCCCTCTACTCCAACATTTAACGTTTACATCCATCTCATACTCAAAAACTCCCAGCGCTCTCCATAACCTATAAATGTTCATGTCTGTTTCTTAAAATACGACTTTGGAAACTGAAGTTTATGAAAAACCGTCAAACAAACATGACAACGTTTCTCGTGTCACCTAATCAACTACTTTACCCTCAATAAAAGACTCTTACACACGTAAAAATAAACAGATTATTTACATGAACACACGGAAGAGACTTACGATAAATAAATAAATAAGAGTTACCTGTGGACGTTTGGAGAGAAGACAACTTTTAGCGCGATGCTCACGGCACTTGAACGGAGCATGCGCAGAACGATCTCCCCAGTGTATCCGCAGCGGCACTAGTGCCCTCTACTGACGTGTTTGAGGTATTACACTATTACCTAAACGTGTCAGAATAACTATTTTTATTACTTCTTTATTTATTAGATAGGGTGGTGTCTGGTAAAATCAAAACTAAACATTCTGTGTTTCCAGCCTTCTGCATCAGAACTACAAACGTCAGTGTGCGGGGTCCATATCTGAAGACCTGCTGCAGGAGGACATTCACCTGGTCAGAACCCAAGACATCATTCTCCACACAGTTGGATTCTTCACAATCTGATGCTGTGTGCGCTGGCTTTCATTCATTCATTCATTCATCATCTCTTACTGCTTACCCTCTTCCGAGTCTTGGGGCTGGAGCCCATCCCAGCTGACGTTGGGGCGTGAGGCAAAGCTCAACCTGGAAGAGACATCAGTACATCACTCAAGACTCTTCTGTAAATAACATCTCACAAAGACGTAAATACTCAAAGTCAGAGAAACAAATATGTGTTTTCTCATAAAAACTAAAGGTCCATCCATTCAGTGTGTGTTCTGCCTCAGCAGGCCCGCGGGCTGGATCCATTTATTACACAGAACCAGCCAACAGACACAACCTCCTCCAGTCACGGGCTGATGACTGCATGAATTATTCTGGTGCCTCTCGCCGGCGCCGTTCAAAGAGGAAAAATGTGTGTAAACAAACACCGACAGGATGACTCGGTACCGGCCTCACCAGCACCGAGGTACCGGCCTGCAGGAAAACCAGAGCAGCTGGTGGACTATAGGCTGCGGATACCTGAGGACCACTCATGGGCGGACCACCAGAACCACATGTCACCAGGCTCATTTACATTCCGGAGCCGTCAGGTTCCCCTCATGTCTTCCTGGTTCTGGACGGCTGACAAGTGAGACGGGTCCAAGTCCACACGACTGACAGAAACATGAAACACTGCTGAGATCTGGTCCGGATGGGCGTCAACAAGACCTTCAGGCCCGCCTTCTCAAAGGTGTGTACCGACAGCTCACCTGAGGGTTTACGTCCCAGCATGCACCTCCTGAGAATATTCTTCATCCTCAGAAACATCAGGAGATTTTATCTCATTACTTCTGTTGGATCTAAGGTGGAACTGAAGAACAAAGTTATGAACAGGTTCAATATAAATGATCACATTAAAAATAAATAAGATCTCACTCCAGCGTAAAATCACAACAATCACAGATGTTGACTCTCAATCCACATTTTACATTCACAGATATCCCTCCATGAATCTGAACGGATGTGAACGGAAACACGACTGCACCGCATCACACAGGGATGAGTCACCTCTTATCCGTTCATCCGTTCATCTGTTCATCTGTTCATCCGTTCATCCGTTCGTCTGTTCATCCATTCATCCGTTCATCAGTTCAGCCGTTCATCCTATCATCCGTTCATCCGTTCGTCTGTTCATCCATTCATCTATTCATCCATTCATCAGTTCAGCCGTTCATCCTATCATCCATTCATCCGTTCGTCTGTTCATCCATTCATCCATTCATCCGTTCTTCTGTTCATCCGTTCATCCATTCGTCTGTTCATCAATTCATCTATTCATCCATTCATCAGTTCAGCCGTTCATCCTATCATCCGTTCATCCTTTCAACTGTTCAACCATTCATCCGTTCATCCGTTCTTCTGTTCATCCGTTCATCCATTCATCCGTTCATCCGTTCGTCTGTTCATCCATTCATCTATTCATCCATTCATCAGTTCAACCATTCATTCTTTCATCCATTCATCTCTTCCTCCGGTGTGAAAATTCTTCTGCAGCAGCATGTTCACATTCAGCTACAGAGCAGAACCTCTGAGCGGGTTCTATCGGTTCTGCTGTCTGTCATAGCAGAACTCCTGGTTCACGCCCGACCCAGACTGAATTCTTCGTTTGTCTATGAACACATGAAACCGACCGACTGACAAAACATTAATGATGACTTCATGATTTAGAATAAAATACTTAGTCAGCAACTTTTCTATCAGTTCCCTACTCTTACAAAAGTCCACATTCAGAGGTGGGACGGGCTCTCTCCAGGTTCTCTCCAGGGTCTCTCCAGGTTCTCTCCAGGTTCTCTCCAGGTTCTCTCCAGGTTCTCCCCAGGTTCTCTCCAGGCTCTCTCCAGGTTCTCTCCAGGTTCTCCCCAGGTTCTCTCCAGGTTCTCTCCAGGTTCTCTCCAGGCTCTCTCCAGGGTCTCTCCAGGTTCTCCCCAGGTTCTCTCCAGGTTCTCTCCAGGCTCTCTCCAGGCTCTCTCCAGGTTCTCCCCAGGTTCTCTCCAGGTTCTCTCCAGGTTCTCTCCAGGCTCTCTCCAGGTTCTCTCCAGGCTCTCTCCAGGCTCTCTCCAGGTTCTCCCCAGGTTCTCCCCAGGTTCTCTCCAGGTTCTCGCCAGGTCCTCCCCAGCTTCTCTCCAGGTTCTCTCCAGGTTCTCCCCAGGTCCTCCCCAGCTTCTCCCCAGCTTCTCTCCAGGTTCTCTCCAGGTTCTCTCCAGGCTCTCTCCAGGCTCTCTCCAGGTTCTCCCCAGGTTCTCTCCAGGTTCTCTCCAGGCTCTCTCCAGGTTCTCTCCAGGTTCTCTCCAGGCTCTCTCCAGGTTCTCCCCAGGTTCTCCCCAGGTTCTCTCCAGGTTCTCGCCAGGTCCTCCCCAGCTTCTCTCCAGGTTCTCTCCAGGTTCTC
>VRLP01006939.1:0-24904 GCA_009660295.1 Lophius piscatorius | reverse complement strand
GACTCAACCTAACTGTTTCTATGATGTCATCAGTCTGTTCTAGGATCAGATCCCATAGGGACTCAACCTAACTGTTTCTATGATGTCAGCAGTCTGTTCTAGGATCAGATCCCATAGGGACTCAACCTAACTGTTTCTATGATGTCATCAGTCTGTTCTAGGATCAGATCCCATAGTGACTCAATGATGAAGATAAATACTGTTAACTAGTTTTTCTGAGTTCAGGAATAAAACCAGAAATATTTCCTGGAGTCGATTCTTAGGAGATAAATTTAGACTCAAATGGACTGACGGTCGGGAAGTTACGGACCAGAACCTGTGTTTTACACTAAAAACTCCCCCTAGTGAGTAAAATATGAAGTATTATAGTGAAATATGACATAGATCCTTGAGTCCGTTCAAACACACAAATATGGACTGAATTTGAGGACCGATTGAGAAATTATGGACCGTAAACCTTTGGACATAAAGCTACCCTCCGTGTCGGAAATATGCAACCGACCTTTTCCAAAATCAATCCAGTTCTTCCTCACAATAGGGTCTATGTGGATATAAAATTTGTAATCCATCCACGTAATAGTTTTTGTGTTATTGAGTTAAAACCAAAGATCTGATGACGATTCCACAGTATCCCCAACTTCAATAATAATCAGAAACACCCAGAAAAAAGAGAAAAGTCGGTAAAGAGAGAGAGTCAGCTGACCTGACGCCTTCGTTCAGGGTGTACAGCTCATTCTCCCCCAGATCCTTCTTCTGGAAAACTGAAACCACGGCATTGTGGATGCTGAGAATACAACAAACAGAAGCGATCAGGGGAAACGTTCACAAAGACCAGAGTGTGGAGTAAAGACGTCAGCAAGTCAACGTGATGAAGATGTTTTTTTATTTCTTAACGATCCTATCCTAGCGCTCAAATCCTCCACTCAGACTTCAGCAGGAAGTGGATGTCCGACGGGCTTCTCGTAGAACTCCATGTAGAGACATTTGCACGAGTAACTGCAATCGCCACAAGCGAGTGTCAATGATTAATCGTCTTTGTTGGGATAACCTTCAGCCCATCGTGATGAAGGTGAAGATGACAGGACAACGGAGGGAAAGTGATATATTTCTGCTTCTAAGGCCTGAGGATGTGTCTTTTATTAATTAATTGAGTATAATTCCATGTGGAATGCAGGAATGGGGACTAAGTGGTGTGTTGGATGGGTTTCAAGTGAAAGTGGGCCCGCACCACGGATGGGCACTCAGCCCCTTCTCGTTTGTTATGGTGATGGATGGGCTGACAGATGAGGTCGGGCGAGAGTCTCCATACTTGGTAATGACAAAGGTGAGTATGGAAGTACAACATTTGAGACAGAGTAGTAGAAAGGAAAGCACACAACACACACACACACACACACACACACACACACACACACACACACAGACAGAAAGAGGTGTATCTCTAAAGTAATTTTGAAAGACAGCAGAGTAAGAAAAAGGAGAGAAGATAATAAAAGGTCAGGGGAGGGTTGAACTTGTTCCTTTGTAGGATTCAGTCAAGAACATCTTTTTCATGTAGACCACCACCTCAGGTTCAGGCCCCCCCCCCCAGCAGAGTGAAAGCTCCTGTTTTCCACTTCCTGGTGTCAAATCAAGCAGAAAGATCAAAAGCAGCAGAGACGAGAGAGAGAGGGGAAAGAAAAGGATCCCTGATGCAGAAGGAGACGTGAAGAGGAGCGAGGGATGGACGGATGCACATCAGGAGATTTTAATGGACCCTGAGGGAAGAGACATGTTGAATGTGTGTGTGCTCAAAACAAAGTCAATATTAATAGCATGACTGGCGACGGCGCCGCAGCTTTCCGTAAATATTCTGACCCGACAAATAAACCAAGATGTCTCCCACGTCACCCTGATCTGATCTACCTCGCACTCTAACCTGTTCCAGGTGGCGTTGGCTCCGGCTCTTCTCTGCTGGCTCCCTTTGTCCTTGCTGAGCTCCTCTGCAAGTCCTCCTTCATAACCACCTCCTCCTCCTCCTCCTCCTGCTCCTCCTCCGTGGGCATTCACCTGCGAGAGGTCGGTCAGACTGGAGGATGAGCTGCTGCCCAACCGCAACTTGTTCTGGAGACTCCTTCAAATCAGACAGGCAGAATAGTAATAAGCATCGGGTCCAGTCCAGAGCGGCGCTGGATGATTTTTAGATCTTATAACCACATAGATCTCCGTTTGAGGAAGAACTGGAGTGATTTTGGGAAACATCGGTTGTATATTTCTAAAAGTAGGAGGAGCTTTATCTCCAAAGGTTTTTGGGCCATAACTTCTCAACCGTTGGTACGATTCTGTCCAAATATGGTTCAGATGATCGACTCAGAATGATCCAACTTTTATGTCTGACATTTTACTCTGACAGTTCATATTTTACTCACTAGGGGGAGTTTCTGGTGGCAAACACAGTTCCTGGTTTCATCAGTCCAGTTGTGTCTAAATTTGTCTTTTTTACTTATATTTTATGGTCTGTCTGTTTTTCAGACATAACTTCCTGACTGTTGGTCCAATAATGTCCAAATTGAGTCACGAGGAGATCGATCTTGTATATTTATTATTTAACTATGATTATTATTATTTTAATAACTAAGGGCTGCTAATTGTGTAAAACACAGTTTCTGGTCCGTCGTGTCTGAATTTATCTCCTATGAATCGACGCCAGGAAATCTGTCAGAAAAACTAGTTAACTGTATTTGTCTTCATCCTTGAGTCACTGTGGGATCTGATCCTAGAACAGACTGATGACTTCACGACATCAAAGGGTCAGTTATTGATGAAATAGTAAAGAAGTACGAAAAACTGTCTTTTTCATTTAAAAAAGTTTCACCCTAGTGAGTAAAATATCAATTACTAAAATAAAATATGACATATGAAAGAGGATAAAACTCCCCCTAATGGTGAAAATATGCATCTGACCTTTCCCCAAATCATTCCAGTTCTTCCTCGCACTAAGGTCTATGTGGGCCCAGCATTTGAAAATGATCCATGAAACAGTTGAGGAGTTATCGCATGAAGACGAAGGATCTGTGGTGACGATGATTCCATCACGTCCTCGACTTCTAAAAGTTCCTGTAGTTCCTGAATGAGTAGCAGACTTTCTCTAACCCCCCCCCCCCCCCCCCTTATTTTACCGCTGCTCTCCTCCCTCTGCCAGTCCGATCCAGTCTGTGACCATGTGACTGAGGGAGCTTTCTGTGTCCACTGGACAAAGGAACCCTTTGAGGTTCAAGAACTCCCAAAGAGAGGAGGGGAGGGATTTGAAGGTGACACATACTTTACTTCCTCCTACTCTGTCTGTGTGGGAACCAGGACAGATCGTTCTTTTCAATACATTAACTCCTAAACTGTTTTCATGGATCATTTTCAAATCTTATCCCAACATAGACCGCAGTGAGAGGAAGAACTGGATTGATTTTGGAAAAGGGATGTTCTATATTTCCACCGCTGGGGGAGATTAATCACCAGAACTACTCGGGCAATAATTTCTCAACAGTTAGTGCAAGATAATCTGAATTTAGTGAGATTTATCCACCTCAAGTGGATTTATCTTTCATATATCCTGATTTTACTAGAAGTTCTGATTTTACACACTAGAGAAGTTTGTTTAGGAGTTTTTAGGACATAAATAATAAATACACATCTAAGTTCCAACAGGGGGATTATATCCTTGCTGTCGGGGACGACAGCGTAGGAACTACTTTTCACCACATTTATTATATCGTCTGTTTTTTACTTCCAGCAGTTGTTGGATTATTTCATTAACTTTGTTTTTATAGCATTTATAGAGACTGAACTATTTAAATGAAGCTGTACTCTCTGAACAGACTGACAGCAAAGAGGAGAAAAGTAGAAATAGAGAATCAGAGGTATGTCGAGGAATATGGCAGCGATGAAGAGGTGTGTGTGTGTGTGTGTGTCTGTGTGTGTGTGTGTGCCTGTCCTTACCTCCTAAATGAACCCTCTCGTTCCATGTTTGCCCTCAGAGACATCTGCGACCTAGCAACCACCAGCGATGAATCAGCACCTGAAGAAGGAAACCAGCAGATTTACCGCGAGGGAACATCAAACACCAACCAACAAACTTCCGGGACTTGAATTTCTAGTTTCAAACACGAGTCAGAGGATTTTTTTTTCATATTTCACAGGTCACATATACATCCATCACTGAATAAATGTAAGGGAGTTATCCTGTCAGTCCAGCAGGTGTCGCTGTGGTGAGTGTTGACTTTCAGCTCGTCTCTCTCTCAGAGAATAACTTTTCTAACTCTACCTGCTGCCACTCCTGTCCTCATGTCCTTACAAAGGTCAACGTGTGTTTGCTTGTTACGCAGATGATCCACAGCTATACACGTGTGCTCGGCTAAAAACGCTGCAGCTGTTGACTCCATCACCGCCGTTCTCTTTTGTCACTAAACATGTAGATGAACAATAATACCTTTATGTTGAGTCTAAAACTAGCCTGAAAAAGAGGGATGTTAAAACTCTCAGTTCAACTAAACTGAGTCGGTTTTATCCCCCAAAAAAGCTCCCAACCCCCCGGTTTGTGCGAGGAATCCAGCCGATTGACAGCTCCATTAAATGTGACGTTATGTGTGGTTTGTAGAGAAGCTCCCCCTAGTGAGTAAATTATGATATATACAAGTTAAATCTCCTTAATTCAATTAGTACACACCAGATTTGGACTAAATCCAGCTCATTTAAGTGGATCCTGAGGCGTTCCCAGGCCAGATGAGATATTTAGTCCCCCCAGCGAGTTCTGGGTCTCCTTTGGGGTCTCCTACCAGCTGGAGGTGTCTGGAAAAACTCCAAAGAGAGGCGCCCTGGAGCGACTACAGGGCAAGTCAGTTGAATTAACTGAAAACGACAAAAACTGGCCCAATTCTCACGGTTTCATTTTGCAATAACTAAAAAAAAAGCCTCGCTGTGACGTGACTGAGACCCAAAGAATTTACAAGTGATTGGTTTGTGGTTTGAGAGACAATCGGGGGGTTTACAAACTTTCCATGTTGTCGGAACAGAGCATGTTGGGACATTTGTTGGCTGAGCGGTTGGTAAAAAAGCAGTTTAATCTAAATGTCCATGTTTCATGTTAGGCCCATTACCCCCCCTCTGTCCCTGAGACGCTGCAGGTCCAGGACAGACGGACAGGTGTCTCGCCCGAAACTTCTGGATTATTTAAACTTCTGGATTATTTAAACTTCTTGATTATTGATCTAACTGTTTAAACTGATATTTTGAACTGCTGAGACATGTTCCTGATTTAAAAAAAAGAAGTTTACTTGAGTTAGGGGCTTTATGTTTGTGAATCATCTGAATCAAAGATCTTCGGTGTCGACAACAAACATATTTTTTTCAACCTCATTTTACTAATTTTTCCTAAAAGGTAGCGATACTTCTGGACAGAACCGCGTCTCACTTCCTCCTGTCTGTAGACATTCCTGCTTTCTAACGACATCGACATCTGTTGCATCTGAAGTGGCAGCGAATCCTTTTACATTTCCAGTGATGGTTGTAGCGTTAAGTCGTCCAAGCCTTCAGTACGTGGTTAAAAACGGTCCCGTCTTTAAACCTGCTGTGGGCGGGGAGGCCGCGGCGAAACGGAGGTCACCATCGGGGCAGTCATAGTCCGTTTAGATAAAAAGTGTGATGTGTTTCTCTACCAGGCTGGTTAACGACTCCCCAGAGATTCAGCCTTCACTTCCTGGAAAATGTATTTGTCAGTGCGAGTAGAAACCAGGAGCCGCTGCCGGCCGGCCTCTTCATTCTAACACGTTTACTAATCTAACATTCTGCACGGCCTCAAAAAATACTTTGTAATACCTCATACTCGACCGCACAGGATCAGCCAGATGTGAGGTTTTTATTGGAATCAGGAGTCCAGAGGAAGTGGGCCTGAATCTAAACACGGAAATATGTACACTGTAAAAAAAGAAAAGCTTTTCACGACTTCTAATCAAACATTGAGTTAGGAGAATTAGTTCTTCTTCATGGAGGAATGTTTAATAATGACCAGATACTTTTCCAGGGATTTTTCCTTTATAGCCTTTTTATTTGCTTTCTTAAAAATGCTAATTGTGACTAGCTACCGATAATAATATATATTGTAATATGATGTAACTCAGAATGTTAGTAGGATTAATTCGGTATGTCTGAATGTTTGAGTTCATTTTATTACTATTAAGTTACTTTAACTCCAGTTTTATCTTAAACAACTTTTTTAGTTTAGTTTAAGTTTAAATGACATAATATTCAATATTCAAGCCTACAAAAAGTCTCTTAATATATATATATTATTTTTATATATATCATTTGAATATTGCTGAAAGCTTACCTGAAATATATCTTTTTTACAGTGTAGTTGTATTTGCTTTAAATGACATGATGCAGAAGAAAACCTAAACATACCTGCGCCAAACTTTAACCCTTTAATGACACCAACATTTAACAGATCAGTCAAATATGTTGGTGAAGAATGTTTTTAGAAAACGGTTATATTGACTTTAAGTCACTTAATTCTGTTTAGTGACTCTTTACATGCCTTAATATGCAAAAAAACCTTTCTCAGTAGCCATGATTAATGCCTCCTCCTCCTCCTCCTCCTCCTCCTCGGTGGCCCCCTTTGACCTCTTGTGTCCCCCAGGGCTCCGCCCGTGGCCCCTTACTCTTTAGCATTAACATGCTTCCACTGGGTCAGATTATAAACCGGTTCTGTCACATTTTTCTTAAAGGAATAGAGACTGAAAATGGGCTCAACCAAACATTAAATGGTTCGAATCCCAAACCCCTAAATCTTTACAGAGTTATAACTCCTCACTGAAGGGCTCTTAAAGCGCAGCTAACTGGACCGGTTCTGGCTGCTTGAGAGTTTTTCTCATGCAGCCGTGTGGGCTGATTTCACGAGCGGTGCTGGGAATGAACCCAGTGAGCTCCCACTCATCCAGAACCCTGACTTGTGTGGAGTGTAAATCCTCTCCGGGCAGACGGTTTACACCGTGGGCGGATAGCAGCGACTCCACTGCTGGAAATTAACACCCAGAATCTGTTTCAAGTGCAGGAACAGCGGCTCGACGGGGAAATGAACACCCTGCCCCTGTGAGGGGGGTTTTGTGCTGCAGCAGGTTCTTCTGAGTCCGGGACCCAAAACCCAAAACCACAAGCTGGAGGTCCTGCTGTGAAAATCATTGGTGTGCTCTTATAAAAGCTGTGCTGACAAAGTTATGTCTTCCTCTTGTGTGAAAGCAGTTTCCAGTTCACACAGAAAACACAGTTACTGAACGTTAACGTGAAGCAGAGACGGTGTGAAGAGAAAAGAGTAAATAATGATTCAAAATAAAGGATTTATTTTATTTCTAATGAGCCATTATATCACGGTAATATATTTAATCATCTCGTTTTGTATTTGTCTATCAAACCTGGCAGGGGATCAGATACTTCTTTTGTTTTGCTCAACTTTGGACCGAGTTGATCGATTTCGATGTCATGAATTACTCACTTTGACTTTTCCTCAAGAATTCCTGCCTCCTTCCCAGAGCAGGAGGGACCTGTGGTGGAAGTCCACACACAAAACGATCCAAAAATAATATCTCCCGTGTGTCTGCGCAGGCTGGAGGTGCTGAAAAGTCCGCAGTCGTTCAGATGAGAGCAGCGCGCGAAAGATGCGCGCTTTCCACCGGAGAGACTCGAGACGTGGAGCGGCGCGCGCGGGGGCTGCCAGCTGTCAGTGCGGCTTCAAGGACTCTCTGCACGAGAGGAGGTGTGTGAAAGAGAGAGAGAGGGGGAGAGAGAGAGAGGGAGGAGAGAGAGAGGGGGGAGAGAGAGAGGGAGAGAGAGGGAGGGAGGGGGAGAAAGAGAGGGAGAGAGAGAGGGAGAGAGAGGGGGGGAGAGAGAGGGAGGGAGGGGGAGAAAGAGAGGGAGAGAGAGAGGGAGAGAGAGAGGGGGGGAGAGAGAGGGAGGGAGAGAGGGAGACGGAGGGAGAGAGAGAAAGACAGAGAAAGAGAAAGAGAGAGAGAGGAAGACAGAAGGACAGGGAGAGAGAAAGGGCAAGAGAAAGAAAAAAAGTGTTTTTAAAAACACTTTATTTTTCTTATCACATCAAATCAAAGTCAAACCCAAATCAAAAACCAACCAACAAAAAAACTAAAAATTCTCAAACAATGAAAACATTTGCAAAATGCAGTTCCTCGTCCCTGACATTGCAAATGACGAGAGAGGGAGACGGAGGGTTAGAGAGAGAGGGAGAGAAAGAGAAAGAGAGAGAGAAAGAGAGAGAGAGAGAGAGAAAGAGAGAGAGAGAGAGAGGGAGAAAGAGAGAGGGAGAAAGACAAAGAGAAAGAGAGACAGAGAGAGAGAGAGAGAGAGAGAGAGAGAGAGAGGAGACCTTTGAGTGTCTGCAGGTTAGACATTCAGTGACTTTGTTAAAATTAAAACTACACCTGAGATAATATAATTCCAACCACTGCTGAGAAAACATTTATTTTCACTCTTTCATCCTGTTGATTTCTAATATTCTCAGTATTTTTTTAGTCAGAAATCTTAGAGGATATTAAAACTAGTGCAAAGACGTGATCTTTGAAACTGGAGTTTATCTTAAACTTGATGATTACGAGTTTTCTTTTTTTTTTAACAAACATAAACCCACATGTCACAACATTTTTTTAAGCCTTTAAACACGGCATTTAAGTCATAATAAACTCATTTTTTTAAATATTCTTTACATTTTGGTTCATAGTTCACATAAAAAATAAATATATACGTTTTTCTTGTAAATAAAAAAACATTACATAGGCTACAAATATCTTTACATATTAAATACTATGGAATATGAGATTCTAAATTTCAGGATACGACGTCAGTCGTATTCCTCAGGATCAACAGGTGATTCGATCTTTACCACGAGACCCCCTC
This sequence comes from Lophius piscatorius, assembly GCA_009660295.1. Lineage (NCBI taxonomy): Eukaryota > Metazoa > Chordata > Actinopteri > Lophiiformes > Lophiidae > Lophius > Lophius piscatorius. The sequence continues at coordinate 15,973 of VRLP01006939.1, read as the reverse complement.
CCCGGGGGCGGCCCTTCAGGGTGACCAGGCGCCAGAAGTGTATCCCGCAGCCAATCGGGTTTAATCTTTATCATAAGAAACCGTTTTGAACGCTATAGCTGTAATAAACTGTTATTACTGTGTTATTACACCTGTGTTACAACTGGAATCTACAAAAAGGAGTAATGACACCTCCTCTGGGTCACAGAGGAGCTGATCTGTGGATATAGGGAATATGTGGCGGCCATGACTGCAGATTCTGATTCTGGTCTTCGTCAGGAATGTTTACTAAAGCTTCAACCGTATTCGGATATAATAAGAAGTATTTCTGATTTAAAGTCTCTAAAAACAAAAACAGAGAGACGTGACTAAAAATAAAGTGAATAAAACTTAAAACTATTTCCTCTTCCTTCTCACCACCACCAACAGTGACACAATAACTCCCATGATCCCCTGCTGCGGTCCATCGCCTTCTCCGCGGCAGTAGTAGTAGAAGTATTTAAGACTCACATTAAATGTGAAGTTATGTTTGAAAAACAGCCTTTTTCTCCCCTTAGTGAGTAGAATATGAAGTACTAGAGTTAAATATTAGATATAGTAGATAAATATTCTTGAGTCGATTCATTTGCACCAAATTTGGACCAAATCAGACCGATAGGATGTTATACCTGAAAAACATTGTTTTTCCTAAAGAAACTTTCACACTAGAGGATGCAATATGAACTAATAGAGTGAAATATATATATCCATAAATCTATATATCCATATCTATAATCTATATATATCCATAAATGTATATATATAGATATATAGAAAAACAAATCTCTGCAAGTTGAATCATACGCAGAAAGAAATTGGATTTAATCCGACCAACCGTTACGCCCTAAAACTGTGATTTTGGAGATAAAGCTCCCTCTAGTGTCGGAAATACACAACCGATCTTTCCCAAAATCAATCCAGTTCTTCCTCGCACTACGGTCTATGTGGGCATCCATTTTGAAAATGATCCATGACATCATCTTTGAGTTATTGTGTAAACACGAAGCCTCCGCCATCCAGGATTCTTCTCGGGGATATAAGGATTAATTGGGGCTCAGCTGGTAGCAGAGGTCGTCCTTCTGTCTGAAGGTCGTTGGTTCCAAACTCCAACCCATTCATCTCAGAAGTATCTGATGTAGAGATCACTGCATAAACCACAGCAGACTGTAGATCAGACGGTCTGCAGAGACCACATCAGTCCTTCGCCGCCCTTCCCCCTGCTACAAGGAACAGGTTTGTAACGGGTCTCAAAGTCTGCTGGTCCGGTCCTGATAGCATCTTTAGAGTAATCAGGGCCATAAAGCAGCGACGCACACATGGAAGGACACAGGGCCCGACCCAGAGCTCACTAACCACCTCACACCACGGGAACCAGCTCTTACTAACGTCTAGCCGATGAAGCAGACAACACTCGCACTAAACCCAAACTACCCGTTCAAGGCAGAGTGGTACTCAACACGCCACATAACAGCCAGGTTCTAGAACGTAATCACGCTGTGGCGACGCGCCCTCCTCCCGGGTCAGAACACAGGTCTCTGGTGAATATTTGGTTTGGTGTGTTTCTACATGTTTTCTCCGGTTGTGCCTGGGTTCCATCCAGTTACTCTTCTGACATGTTATGATGGGATGTTCTTCTTTTTATTGACCTTTTATAGACATTTCATCATCTTTTCAATCTTACCTTTAGTATTTTTTTCTCTCTTATTGAGGTCAATGTTCACTTTTTTATCTGCTTATGTTGGATCTTTATTTACTTTATCACTTTAAATGTTTAAGCACTTAAACTAGTACAAACTCTGTTTCTTAAAGCTGCTATATAAATGATTGTACATAAGTTCACTAATTAAGTTGTAAACACTTTATAAATCATTAATAAGCTGCTTTAACTCTTTAGACATAAAGGCTATTCAGAGAACTGACGCTTGCCAAATAGTGAGCCCACTTATCTGCACTGCTAACTTGATATTGCCAAATAGTGACCCACGTTGATAAATTGAAAGCTGTGTTATAAACTGTTTATAAACTTCAACTAATGACTTATAAAGTCTTTACAAGCTAATTTACTCTGATGTTTCCTTCAGCCTCGAACTCACCATTTAAAAAACAAGTAAAAAAAACACCAAAAAAAACTCTTTTATGGTTTTATAATGTTTCACTCAAAATTTTAAAAGTCACTTTTTTTTCTCACAAACACTTTTAAAGAAACATTATGAATGTCATCATATTGACTTTTCTTCCAGTCATATATTTTTGGATGAAATGCTGACGTTCAACCTAAACCTTAAACCTTCAAATCTGACTTTAAATGTTAAATATAAATGTTAGATGGCAGTAAGGATGTTTATGTATATCCTGATCCCTGTTTTAACATATACACATATATACACATATATATATATAAGATGTAACATAAAATCTATTAAATGATGTTTGTCTCTGCTTTGTGTTCTGGCGCTGTTGGGTTCTATGTTGACTTTTAGTTATTCTACTACCAGCCTGAAGGTCGAGGCTGAATATTTTTAATTTCAGCTTTCGACTCAAGATCACACGTCGTCTCTAAAAGTGGAACAAGGCTTTTTCTTCTCTCACAACTTTTCTCTAATGTGGTTTACGGCCGGCAATTTGCACTTTTACAGCCACTTTGAAGCTGATTTTAACAAGGAAGCTGTCGGTTCTGAAACCACAGAACGCTGAGAGCCTGTGCGCCAGAACACGCCTGATGTCATAGAAACGATAACGACGACGACGAATATGGTCATTAGAATGTATATATATATATATATATTATACAATAGATCTAGAAATATGATTATTAAAACATGATATTAAAAGATCGATCCCAACAAGCTGATTCACATTAACAAAGATTTGGACTAAATCGGACTCATTGCGAGAAAGTTATACAGAGTTTTTCCATTGAGAAGAGCTCCCCCTAGTGAGGAAATATAAATTATTACAACAAGATATGAAGTACATAAGTTAGAGATCCTGGAGTCGTTTCATTCGGATCAAATTTGGATTGAATCAGACCAACGATTGAGAAATTATGGCCCGAAAACTTTTGAAGATAAAGCTCCCCCTACTGTCGTAAATATACAACTGACCTTTCTCAAAATTAATCCAGTTCTTCCTCAGAGTAAGAGCTTTGTGGGTACAACATCGTAAAATGATCCATGAAATTGTTTTTGAGTTATGTCTGGAAAACGTTTGTTTTTTTCTCCCCCTAGTGAGTAAATCATGAATTACTGGAGTTAAATATTATACATTAAAGGTAAATTTCCTCGTGATGATTTATATGCACCAAAATATGGAGCAAATCGGACCAACGGGTGGAGAATTATTGAAGATTAAGCTCCTCCTAGTGTCTAAAATATGCAACTGACCTTCATCCAAAATCACTCCAGTTCTTCCTCACACTAAAGTCTATGTGGCTGTAACATTTGACCCGTCTAATCCCTGCTCCAGGGATTAGACGGGTGTCATGGTAGTCTGTGTTTGTGTTCAGTTACGCTCTGCAGCCTCCTGGAAACACACACAAACACACAAACACACACACACACACACACACCCACACACACACACACACACTCTTCCTGCACCGCTTCAACCTGCGTGTAAATCTGTAGCGTGTAAACAGACGGAGGGAACCAGCAGCAGGAAGCGCGATGACTCTTCTCAGCTGAGATCGCTACATGATTACAACAAACACGGCGAGGTCACAAAACCGCTGCGGCGGCGAGGAGGAGGAGGAGTCTCCCTCAAACTAATGCCGAACCACAAACATTCTGATGATCATTTGACACATTGTGTTTCTGGATGAAACAAGAAGCAGGATGTGTCGACGTGAGAACCAACGTAAAACAGCAAGGGTCCATCCGCCGAAAAGCCCCCTAACCCCTGCATTGTACCCTCAATCCCCCTAATTGAACTCCTCAGATTAAATGTGACTCATTAATAATCTCAAACCGTCAATAGTGCCTCAACCTAACTGTTTCTATGACGTCATCAGTATGTTCTAGTGCCCCCTAGTGGGTAAAATATGAACTATTCGGGATAGACCGCCTAAAACCTGACTTTTAGAAAAGTCAGTAGCATATTTCCGCCACAGGAGGGCGCTTTATATTCAAAACATAATTTCAAAAGTCTTTCAAATCTCAAATTTGATGCGCGTGAATCGACTCCAGGAGATCTATGTTTTATATACATTACTTTTCTATACAAGTTCATATTTCGCCCACTAGGGGGAGCTTTTGTGGAAAACACGGTTTCTCCGACGTAACTGCTCAACCATAAATCCGATTATTATTAAGTTTGATTATTAAAGATTCATATTTCCTGTGAGGAGTTCAATCAGGGGGATTGCTTGTACAACGCAAGGGATTGGGGGCTTTTCAGGAGTAGTACAGTGGCTACTGGGGACGACAGCGTGGGACTAGTGTAGAAAAAGAAAGTCTCACTCGTCAGACAATCTGTCATGTCGGCTTTCCACCTGTATTTACTCCGATCATCGGGCCGTGGCTCCGATCGCCGTCCAGCAGGAGGTGAAGGTTTAACTCCTCCTCCAAGGACAAGTGAAGGCCGCTGAGAGTCACCTCCTCTGTCGGCGAGTTAATGTGTCCAAAAGAAGAAAAAGGACGAGGAGAAGCAGACGGCAGACAGATTCCAGTAAACGCAGCAGGAAGTGGGATTTTTGCCAACAGATGATCCTTTTAAAGCGACACGATCAGAATCACCTCAACAAACAAGGAACGGAAGAGTGACTGTTGTTTAGTAAACACACACCCTCCTACACACACACACACACACAAACATACATACACACACACACACATACACACACACAAACAAACACACACACACACAAACAAACACACACACACACATACACACACACACACACACAAACAAACACACACTCACACACACACAAACATACATACACACAAACATACATACACACACACACAAACATACACACACACACAAACATACACACACACACAAACATACACGGATACATACAAACACACAAACATACATACACATACACACAAACAAACACACACACACACCCTCTCACACCATACACACATACACACACACATACACACAAACAAACACACACACACACCCTCTCACACCATACACACATACACACACACATACACAAACAAACACACACACACATACACACACACACACACACATACATACACACACAAACACATACACACACACAAACACACAAACAAACACACACACACACATACACACACACACATACACACACACACACACACACAAACATACATACACACACACACGCACACTCACGAGAACAAACATACACACACACACGCACACTCACGCACACACATACACATACACACATACACACACACACACTCACACATACACACACACGCACACACACAAACATACATACACACACACAAACATACACAGATACATACACAAACATACACACACTCACAAACATACACAAAACACACAAACATACACAGATACATACACACACACACACACACACACATACACACATACACACACACACACACACACATACACACACACACACACACAATCAAACACACACTCACACACACAAAAACATACATACACACAAACATACATACACACACACAAATATACACACACTCACACACACACACAAACATACACACACACACAAACATACACACACACACAAACATACACGGATACATACAAACACACAAACATACATACACACACACACAAACATACACGGATACATACAAACACACAAACATACATACACATACACACAAACAAACACACACAAACAAACACACACACACACCCTCTCACACCATACACACATACACACACACACATACACAAACAAACACACACACACATACACACACACACAAACACATACACACACAAACACATACACACACAAACACACAAACAAACACACACACACACATACACACACACACACACACACAAACATACATACACACACACACGCACACTCACGAGAACAAACATACACACACACACGCACACTCATACACATACACACATACACACACACGCTCACACATACACACACACACGCACACACACAAACATACATACACACACACAAACATACACACACTCACACACACACACAAACATACACAGATACATACACAAACATACACACACTCACAAACATACACACACACACAAACATACACAGATACATACACAAACATACACACACACACACATACAAACACACAAACATACATACACACACACACAGACAAACACACACACACCCTCTCACACCATACACACATACACACACACACATACACAAACAGCCTGTCACACAAACATGCACACACTCACACACACACCCTCTCACACACACACAAACATACACACACACACAAACATACACAGATACATACACAAACATACACACACACATACACACACCCTCTCACACCATACACACACACACATACACACAAACAAACACACACACAGATACACAAACAGCCTGTCACACAAACATGCACACACTCACACACACACAAACATACAAACACACACAAACATACATACATACACACTCACACACACACACACAAACATACAAACACACACACACACAAACATACACACTCACACACACACACACACAAACATACAAACACACACACACAAACATACATACATACACACTCACACACACACACACACAAACATACAAACACACACACACACAAACATACAAACACACACAAACATACATACATACACACTCACACACACACACACACAAACATACAAACACACACAAACATACATACATACAAACACACACAGTCCTTCATTATACCCACATGGAAACTGGCAGTCAGCTGGAAAGGTGATGTAATAAGTATTTATATTTGAGGATAATCGGTGGTTGTCCTGTCGTTCAGTAAAACCAGTTTAAACCTGATGGTGAGATTCTGGTTCTGTATCAATTATCATCAATGAGTCATCAGCCATTGGTTGTTTAATAGTTATTTAGTTCATGAGGTGTTGTTGAGGTCATCAGTCTGTGATGTCATCAGTCTGTGAGGTCATGCATGAAGACGATGATCCCCAGCAGAAGAATAAGACCACCTCTTAATGTCTCCTAGTCAAAGTGTGGACCTGAACCCCACTGAGATCTTTGGGTGACCTGAGAAGATCAGTTGTTGGAGACCCTCCATTGTGGCTCCACTGAAGCAGTAACATGAAGAAGAGTGGACCAAGAAGGTTCCTGCTGCTGACGGTGGAACATCTAGATGATTTATTCCTCTTTTATTAGAGAAATAAATAAAAGATTTAAGATTTAAATGTGATTTAAAGATCAGAAAGTTTAGTTTGGGATCAAAACAAGAGCAGAGGAGGTCCAGAGGAGGTCCAGAGGAGGTCCAGTACTTGTTCATGTCATACGTTTGCGTGTGTTTGTGAAGGAGTGAATGTTTTCGCCTCATGTTGTCGTATTTAAACTCCATCCACTCTGATGAAATGATGAAGCTGAGCAGCGACGCATTTAAAGCCATGAAATGAAGAATCATGAAGGAACGAGACTTTCTTCTGCGTTTGAGCAGAAACTCTTATGAACTTAATTGAACTCTACGTCACCTTTAACCCCGGTCTGGCTGTGGTCCGCGGAAAATCAAGGCCTACACTGTAAAAAAAAAAAAAAAAAAAGACAAAAGACTTTTCTATAAATGCTTAAAATCTTTTATGCAGTTACTTTATTGTAAAGAGTAAAAACAAGGAAAGTCAGGACAAATAAATGAATTTTTCCTTATCCTTATTAATTTACAGTAAAATACCGGCAGCCAGAATTTAACGCAATAAAATACGGTGAACTTGTACAAAACATTACAGTTGATTACCATAAAACACAAAAATACCACAAACCTCTTTACAAGGATACAAAATAAAATGACAGATAATGATATAAACAATTACCTTTCAATCAACAGTATTTCACAAATATACACCGTATTTCTAAGGCCGTAGAAATGACATGACTTATGACATTGTTATTTTCCATTTATCTTGTCAAAAGTTTGTATCTTTACTGTAAAATTAAACATTACGACCGTAAAAAAACAAAAAAAGAGGTTTTTACTGTTTCTTGGTTGATTCTTCTAATATTTCCTACTGTTTGGAATTTTACCGCAACTTACTGTTGGAATTTGTTTTAATATACAAAATCAATATGTTAAAAAAATATCCTCTATAATTTATGTACGAGTTGGAATTTACTGTAATTTTACTGTAGTTTTAATGCAATGACCGCATAAAAATATTAACAGTATAACTTCTTTGTCATGGTATTTTACTGTAAATGTGTTTTACACGGTCTCTGAATCTTTTACTGTAAAATTCTGGCGACCACAGCCGCCAGTATTTTATCATAAATGATACTTTCTGTTTTTTTTACAGTACAGCATTAAGACAAAAGATCAGCTTTGACAAGGCAGATTAAAATCTCAACCCAGGTGTCCATTATTTTACAGTGTAGTCTAGCAGGAAGACTGCTTGATTGAAATGGATTGTTTTAATGTACCCTTGGTCTGGTTTTCCTTCCTCCTTCCTCCCTTCCTTCCTCAGGTCTTTTTTCTCGGGGTTGATGGTGTTAGTCCCACTGGATCCATGGCGACTGATCCACTGATTCACACCTCACGACGAGCTGCTTCCTGTTTGGCCTTGAAGCAAGAAGCTGCTCAACATGATCTGGGTATGAGGAAGGTGGCTCGGATCCAGAAAGTCCTGCAGGCTGTGGGGTAAATAAAGAGGTGCTGCCGCCTTGTGGAGAGGACAGGAACTGCAGGTAAGTCACATCTGGAGCAAATATATCAAAAAAGTGCTCATAAAATCACGATGTGACTTGAAAAGGAAATGATGTAATGATTATGGATGATCGCTTAAGCATTTGGTTTCCTAAAATTTAACTTGTGATATCCCAAAAAAAAACAGTTTTAGTGTATTTTTGTTGATTAGGGTTTAAAACATGACAATACAACCATATTTTTCTAACTTGTTTTATATTGATTTCTTTAAACTATGTTGTCAGAGCAGGTTAGAGATAATATATGACATGTAAATAAAACACTAGAATTATTTCATGGATGGAAACTTACGTTTAGTACCCAAAAAAAGACAGAAAATGAATATTTGGATACTTATTGTGTTGGAAAATTTCCTTAGCAATGTTCCTTTGCTTAAAATATATTTTTTAAGCTCTTAAGCTTAAGCGTATCTTTATGTTGATTTTATTAATAATACACAATAATAATTATACACAAATATTTATTTACTGTTTGGTATTTTAGCATTTTTTTTTTCTTTTTTAAGGTAAAGCCGTGAAAAAATAGGATTGTGAACGGTAAAATAAAAATTGTTGATGAGCGAAAAGAAATGACCACAGCTCCACTTTAAAAAGATAATTGTTTGATTTACACAAAAAAAATACTTAAACTGGTCACATTCAATAAAATTAAGTATTTTCGACGGAAATTGATAAGTTAGACTCATAAATATTTCATTTAATTTATGTAACAAGTTTAAGCTATTTCCTTAAGATCATCAACAATTATTTTTAACAGTTCATAATTAGACTTCAAAAGTATGTAAAAAGTAAAATTCCAGATTTGAAATTCTTCAAACTATTTTTATTTTTCACGATTTTACCTTCAAAACACCTTAAATTTGAAATGGTAAATAATAATTTGTGTGTTATTGGTTCAGAAATCTGACATTATTTTATTCCTGCAGAATTTTAAGAAAAAAAAAAAAGTAAAAAAAATAATAAAAAACCTCATCACACACACAATTAATTAAGTATTTTCAAATTACACTTATAACTTAATTCAGTTGTGTTTTTACCAGTGAGAACATTCTAGTTTAGAGTGTCTGGTCCAAACCTTTCACAATAAAGACATTTTTGCATTGTTTTTTTAATTCACTTTTTCTTAAATTTTTCCAATAATTCTGTATTTTTATCATTTTAAATGATTAACAGAAAAATCTATGAACATCTTCATTAAATATTAGAATCAGGAAAATTAAATGAGCACCAGATGAATGTTAAAAAAAGAAAAGAAGAAATGATAAAATGTTCACACCGATTCCAAATCAGTCACAACAGTTCATTTAAACAACTTTTATTTATTAAGTTTTTACAAATAAAGTAACAAATTTCATTTATTGTAGCGCAAAGCGCAATTTTTTTTTCTTTTTAATAAGAAGCTTGAACACTCTATACTTAGTGCAAAACATACCTTGAAAGGCTGCTGATGACTCCCTACATGGATTTGTTTGGATTCTCATTCATTCATGTTTTTTTTTGTTGTTGTTTTATTTTAAATCCATCACTTTGTACGTTTTAAAACACGACACAGGAAAAATGAAAAATGAAACCGTTGAACTGAATCAGTTGCAGCTGGAAACGTTTAAACAGCTGATTAAAAACAAACCAGAAAAAAAATAAAAATAAAAAAAAAAATAACACAAGAGCGTCAGAGCTAGCGGAGGTATCATCATCATCATCAACAAAATGTTCAAACTGCTGTGTTTGAGGCTCGGCATCATCCCACAGGAGAGAGCTAGAGGAAACAGCTAAAAGATTCACCTGCGTGTGTGTGTGTGTACTGAAAGGCATTTATTTTACACGTGGGCACTTCTACAATAAGAAACATGAAAGGTTAGTGAAGAAAAACAGGAACTTATCTAATGTGAACTGATAAAATAACTACATGTGTGTCACCGGGAAAAGAAAGCCTCCTTCACAATAAGAGCACCGGCTCTGTTGTGTAGCTCTCACGCCTTCCAGTGGAAGATCCCCCTCCCTAAAAATATACTACAACTTCTCAATAACTGCAGCCACTGGTGTTTAAAAATGTTTTTTATGGTTGACGATCGTGTTTACAGTCACACCAAAGTTATCAGACTTTTACTGTGGAAACCATTCGAGGCTCGAGCAGCTGCTGAGTGAAAAATCCACCAAACAACCAAAACTGCTCCGTTTTTTTATGTTATTTACCAGTAATGTCTCCAATCAGTCACAGGAACCGTTAAAGGTCTGACGTCTATAGAGACTGAAGCAAAGTTGTTCAAAAATCATTCACAGCTTCAACCGAACACGCCGACTATTAAGAATGTTGTATTTCTACTCATGAGAAATGAAGGGGAAAAAAACGCTTTTCCGAAACAAATTATCGCAGCAGGAAAAAAAAAAAACATGTTAGATGAACATTGCATGTTTTATTTGCACTGAAACTTCAAAAGAGGATGCCGGAATTGAATCTAAAACCGCCACTTTCACGTCACTTCCACCGACATCGCAGCCAGCGTTGTGATGACGTCACTCTTTACTGTACTGTCTCAATTTTTGTGCCTAAAACGCAGACGGAGCAGCTTTAGATGAAGTTGTTGTCCAACAAAAGCAACTCTACAGCCGACATTTGGGTTAGTGGGGATATATTTTGCATAATGATATTAAAAAAAAAGAAAAGAAAAAGAATAGTCATTTTAACCCAGTCTCTTCTCATTGGTTACTGGTTTAAAGTGGGCGGGGCTTAGATGAAAATCAGCATCCAGCAATCAATCAATTTTGCTGAACTCACGACGTGACAGGTGATGAGTGTTTTTGGTCTCTGTCAGTCAATTCTTATTAAAATAACATCCTAAAACAACATATGCGGACTTGAGGTGAAGTTGTTGGATTTTAGAGCGTTCAGAACCGTGTTATTAGTTCTGCTCAGCTGTGAGTTTACATCTGAAGTTCTTTAAACGGTAAAGTTAATGAAACACAAACCAATCTTTTTTTTTATTATTGTGCCGTAGTAAAACTGGCTGGAGGAGACGCCATCCTTCATTTTGGTAGAAACACAGATTTGATGTGACATTAAAATGAAAGGAACTGGAGTTGACGGTACCAACGCGTCCTCTCCGACCGGGCCAGCGCCTCTTAAGTACAGAGTGGTCCAAGCTTCAAATACAATCTTCCTCCTTAAAAACTGAAAAAATACTCCAACCCACTTTCTCTTCTTCCCACTATCTACATTTGGATCATCCTGCGTTCTCTCCGTCTTCCATCACGCCGGCGGCGCCGCCAGATCAAAGAACCGGGTTTCGTGGTTAATGTTTGGGGGAGGAGGAAACATTCCTGCTCTCTGGAGGTAAACACACTCTCACTTAAGCTGAAATCAGAGGATCTAACCACGAACCAGCTCCAGAGCCCACTCTAGCAGATCCCCTCAGCTACTCTCATCATCGCCGACTCCATCGTGACACGCCCACACTGGAAAACACGTGTTAAGTGTGCTTACTTTAAACACCCACCGGTGAAACGAGCAACAGGAAGGATGCAAGGCACTATGGGCCGCTGAGGGTTCAGCGGAGGTTCTAAAGGCAGGGGGTCCCCAACCTTTGTTCACCCGTCCAGCCAAAAGGGGGCGGAGACATGAAAGACAGTCCCACTGACGGAGGCAGACAAAGGGAGTTCTGGTCGGTTCTGCTTCGTAGGTTTTGCTGCATTTGCTGAAGCAGCGTTTTCAGCCTCGACTTTGAGGTGTTACGTTCAAAACGCGTCTCAGACCGCCTTTGAGGATTTGATGTTTTATCTGATCTTTGCTCGTCTTTGACGCAGAACCAACTGGGACGGGCTGCTGCCTCATGAAGGTTCTTTGTTTGAATCCATCTCTGCTGGCCTATCTGTGCGGCGTGGGTTCTCTCCCACTTCCTGCCACAAAAATATGGATGATGCCAAAGTGGCGCCTCAAAATTCACCCGTAGGAGTGAACGAGCGCATGAACGGTGGTCCGCCTCAATGTGTCGACCCTGTGATGAACCGCCGGCTCGTTCTCTTAGCTAACTCGCCTCTCGCCCAATGACAGCTGGGATAGGCTCCAGCCCCCGGGAATGAATGAATGTTGTTTCCTTTCTGGTCCGGCGGCCGGTGGTTGGGGGTTGGGGACCGCCACTCTAGGGGGTCAGGGGAAGCGAAAGCAAGCAAAAACAAGAGAGAGCCTCTTTTTCAAGTACATCAAAATGGACAGGGCTGGTTTGTACATTCACATTCCTCTAACAGAACCAGGGAGAAGGGACGAGGAGGGCTACTTAAAGTGTCTGATATATAAGTACTATAGTAAGTCAAAATAGCTAGCATTACTTTCATATCTAAATAATCCTGCTCTTCGCCCCGGTTTGTCTTTATGACGAGGCTCGGAGGTCGGCTCGGACTTCCATCGACCCAACGTGGACTCGTTGCCGCTGAGGCGTCCGTCGGTAATACGAACGGATTTTCAACTTTCCGATAGGAATTTTGTTAAAAGCGGTGAGCTGAAAGTGAAAAGGACCCGACGTCCATCTCCGTAGGCTTTTTTCTTTTTCTTTGACATTCCACCCGAAAACTCATGTTGTCCAACAACATCTCCTAAAGAATAAACAACAATAATCACAGTGTTTCCACATCGTGCAGCGATGTGCGCCTATGACAGGTCTGTCGACTGAACACGCTCTTGTTTTTGTTTCTTTTTAAATACAACAATAATCATCAACAACAACAACAATCAGGACAAGATTTGTACAATGCAGTTGTTTCGACACAAACGCTGAAGCGGGTCAGCTGACGAAGAGGAGAACTAAGGCGTTAGTCTGTGTGTGTGTCTGTATTGTGTGTATATGTGTGTGTGTATCTTTGTATGTGTATATGTGTGTGTTTGTCTGTATCTATGTGTGTGTGTGTATGTTTGTGTATCTGTGTGTGTGTATATGTGTATATGTCTGTCTCTGTGTGCGTGTGTATGTTTGTGTATCCGTGTGTGTGTGTGTGTGTGTATCTTTGTGTGTGTGTATGTATGTTTGGGTGTGTGTATATATGTGTGTCTCTGTGTGTGTGTGTGTGTGTGTGTGTATGTTTGTGTATCTGTGTGTGTGTATATGTGTATATGTCTGTCTCTGTGTGCGTGTGTGTGTATGTCTATGTGTGTGTATGTTTGTGTATCTGTGTGTGTGTGTGTGTGTGTGTGTGTGTGTGGTGGGCAGCAAGCGAAACAAATGCAACAGAACAGAATAAAAGAACCAAATGGAATCATAAAGGCGGACATTCTAGAAAACAGACACACAAACTGTACAGGGACGCCATATTATTCTGGTAACAAGGCCACTTTTTCACGCTGAGTTCTTTCATCTTTGGGCTTTTTTTTTTCCTCAAAAGCTTCGGCTTTTATTGCTTCAAATGACAGAAAAAAAACCCAGGCGGGGAGAGGGCAGGAGGAAGAGGAAGAGGAGGAAGCAGACGCTCTCCCGCTGCTCTCCTCCACCTTCTCTCCATCTCTCTCCGTCCGTGTGGACGGCGGACAAACAGACCAGGATGGAGACGCGGACCCAGAGGAGCTAGCGGTCACATTTTTCTGAAAACACCTCTCAGAGCCGGACCGAACCTTCAGCTCGGATCCAGCCGCTCAGAATCCTCAGAGTGTGTTTTTGTGCTTTTAATGGTTAAGAAAAATATCCAAATGTGAATACTGAAGAAGAAACAAATAAATTCAAAATATTCCCTGAACTAAAGATAAACATCTCTGTGACCTGCAGGCTGCTGCCGCGGCGTTGAACCCTCAACCTCACGCTGAGGTCGGCCACGCTTCCTTCCTCACCTCTTCTGAGAGTGATGTCGTTCTAGCAAATTTGGACCATAATGCTTTGCTGCATGCGTCTTTCTCCTGAGCACAGGAAGTTGTGAGGAGGTTCTGTCTGAGATGTTTTTGGTAAAAGCCCGCCCCCCCCCCCTCGACCCCCGCCCTCAGACTGATCCTAGAACAAGTGTGACGACCCATACCTGCTTCTATCCATCATCTCACACCCCTGCTAGTGACACCTGTCCAGAACCCTGTCGTGACCTCTTTGGCCTTTAAACATTGCACACAAGTTATTTCCTTTATCCTTGAGCGATTACGAGACTGAGAGTCAAACACAGCAGAGAGGCGGAGCCTGAGTGACGGCGCCACACAATCACGTCCTCTTCAACAGGTCCGTCTTGCTCTCCACACTCCTCCACTTCCACCAACCCGATCAAGCACGTAGCACTCAGTTCCAAACCAGTCCAAACCAGCCGGGCTGGGATTCAAACCAGCCCTCACCCCCAGCCCTACGTGTTCCTCACGTTGGGTCCTCCCGGGCTGCTGACAGACTTCTGGAGAACGTTGGCTGGATGGAAACCCTGAGGCGGCCCCTGTCCAGGAATCTGGCCCTGACCCGTGGAAGGGTAGGGGCCCAGGGGCTGCGAGGTGCTGACTAGTAGAGGCCCGGGCTGCGCTGTGGCCGACAGGCCGTGAGCCGGACCGGACCACTGTGCGTTGTAGGCGGCGGTGGGGGTGTAGTTGCTGAATTGGGAAACTTGGGGTGGAGTAGGGGTGGGGGAGGCGGGGGGTTGGCACAGGGAGCCCTTGCGGGCGGCCAGAGAGGTAGCGGTGGTGGAGTTAGGAGGAAGGTGGGTGGAGATCCCAACGCTGCTGGAACACAGCTGAGTGGGAGCCGAGAACTTCCTGCCCAGACTGGCTGACTGGATCAGCTGCAGAAAAATAAACAAACAAACAAACAAATAAATAAATGATGAGCCCAACCGCTCACTGTGATCAAAGTCATCAGTCTGTTCTAGGGTCAGATCCCACAGTGACTCAACCTAACTGTTTCTATGATGTCATCAGTCTGTTCTAGGATCAGATCCCATAGTGACTCAACCTAACTGTTTCTATGATGTCATCAGTCTGTTCTAGGATCAGATCCCATAGTGACTCAACCCAACTGTTTCTATGATGTCATCAGTCTGTTCTAGGGTCAGATCCCATAGTGACTCAACCTAACTGTTTCTATGATGTCATCAGTCTGTTCTAGG
>VRLP01006938.1:0-24907 GCA_009660295.1 Lophius piscatorius | reverse complement strand
TGATGAATGAATGGATGGATGGATAGATGAACTGATGAATGAATGGATGGATGGATAGATGAACTGATGAATGAATGGATGGATGGATAGATGAACTGATGAATGAATGGATGGATGGATAGATGAACTGATGAACGGATGAATGAACGGATGAATTGCTAACACAATTTGTATAAAATGCGTTTTGTGACCTCGGTGACCTTGTTGAGGTTCTACAACATAAGAGGACGTGACCTTTCGGACCTTTTCTCCTCACACCTTCAGTAGAACCTGTTGGTGACCACCGAGCTCCGTGACATCGACTGTGGCATCCCATAATACTCAGTGCTGGTTTTATGTCCAGTGGTGGACAGTAACTAAGTATATTTACTACATCAGAGTACAGAGCTGAGCCACTTTACTCGATTACTTCCATTTCTACTACGAGTGTCTGACAGTTTTAGTTACTAGTTACTTCTCAGATTACTTCCTGTCCCGGTGAAAACGACGTAACTTTCCGTCTTTGAGTTCCATAGTGGACAGTAACTAAGTATTTTTACTCATGTACTGCACTTAAGTAGAAATTTGAGGTACTTTATTTGATTATTTCCATTTGATGCTACTTGAGGAATGTACTCCACTACATCTCACTACTTTACTGCATAAAGTACTCAGATTACCCCAACCATCAGCAGAGTAATAGTAATCTAAAATCATAATAGTACAGCACCGTGAGGTACTTTGAGTACTTTTCTGATATCATCATCATCGGTACTTTTACTGGATGAAAAGAACCTGATTACTTCAAACCGGTGGTTCAAACACGGTCGAGCCTCACGAACCAGAATCGGGTCCAAACGGATCAACATGTGTTTGTTATTATGTAGAAACAAGTAAAAATAATCAATTATGATTCATTTAATTACGGCGCCGTCCTGAGCTGAACTCTGGCTCCGCATACTTTCCCTGCGTATATCAGCGCTCGCCGCCTCAGCGCCGCTCGTCCTTCGTTTGAGCTTGGCCATACGCGGCTCTTCTGGCAGGTCGGCCGGCGTCTGCTGAACTTTTCACATCGCCAGCAGCCCTTGAAAATAAAATCGTCAAACGAACCCTGTGGCTTCTGGACGGCTCCTCGTCTAAGCGTCGCTCCGCCCCCCTTTGTCTCGGGTTCGGATCTCAGAGGCGGCACGCGGTCTTGGCGGTGGCTCGTCCCCGACTCAACCTCTGGTTCCTCTGAAGGTCATCATCAGGGTTTGGGTTATGTCACGGTCCTGCCTGAACAGAACGTGATTAAGACTTAAAGAGAGCTCCAGAACCAGCACTGAACCCACGTCACTCAGGAAGGACGCTGTCTTTGCCTTTATGGCTCCTCCCCCTGAGGAACCCCGAGACCTTCTAACAGCAGGAAAACATGACATCACCAAACTATCCTCTACCTTTCTTTCTCTCTCTCTCTCTCTCTCTCTCTCCCCGTTTTCTTTAATCCCCCGCCCCCAGCTTCTCCAGTAGACCAGAGCTGCAGCGATATTATGGAAGGCATATGGTACGAAATCAGAACCCGGGCCAGGACGGTCCTGGATTATTTAGTTCTGCCTCCTCGTCATTATTGGTTCAAACTGAATTCCTCCATCTGAACGATGAACTACAGCCAAATTCTCATTAATGGAGAAATATGTAACGGCCCACAGCTATCGGTTCTCTTTGAACGGCCCGGCTCGCTGGAGTTCTAATCTGAGAGTCCTTCATCGAGGACAGGACCGGGGATGTGGGGCGGTTCTGTTGAGCAGACACGGTCAAAACTAAACCCACATTTATCTCCTCATGGAGGCAACGTATTTTACAGAACAATCCAGGAAATGGCTTCCAGCGTTCTGCAACCGTCGGACGAAGATGTCACCTGTAGAACCTCAGGTGGTTCTTCCTGGTTTGTGCGTCAGACCAGAATCCCTGCTTCATTCTGTGGACCCGAGAATTACAGTCTGAAAACAAACCTGTCATACATCCGACCCGGTTGTGGATGATGCTTCTCCTGCACCGCTGCTGTAACTGAGACCATCGCCTCCCCACAGGAGGTCAAGGGTCGGCAGGCAGGGATTCATGTCACTGAGCGAGAGGCGGAGTAAACTACACAGGTCATTAAACGTAGAGACGGACCCCCACTCTCGCTCACATTCACACTTACTGCCAGTCCAGAGTCACTCACTCACCTTCATCACATGTTTTTGGACGTGGAAGTGAAAAACATGTAGAAGGTGGGTCACTCTGTGGGAACCAACGCAAACATGCGAAGAACATGTTTGTGCTCAACCCTGAGGGGCGTCAGGTTCTTGCTATGAGGCAATCGTGCTACCCCCCCCTGCCAACCGGAACCTTTTTGCTATGAGGCTACTGTGTTACCCCCTCTGCGACCCCCGCCCCAATAAACCGTTTTGCCTTAAACTAGTTTGAGATTCTTCAGACGTTCTTTCATGAAACCAGAATGACTTTATCTGCTTTTGTGTTTCTTCCAGGTGGAAGCACAGGAACGTCTCCCACCACCTCCAGCACGGGAACCCCCTCCCCTTCTGGCGCGGCTCACCTCCTGTCGCCCTCCTGCTCCCCTCCCACCTTCCACCTCGCCCCCAACACCTTCAATGTGGGCTGCAGGGAGAGTCAGCTCTGCAACCTGGGCCTGTCCGAGTACCCCGCCTGCGCTCGCAGCAACATGGCGGCCCTGCAGGGCTACGGCGGCCTGGCTGACAGCTCCTACGGACGCCTCCAGGCCGCAGGGGGCGCTGTGGCCTCTGCTCAGCCCTCTGAATCCTTCCTTCCTCAAAGGACTTCTTCCTTGATCGCTGCCGGCATGCAGGGAGGCGCTCACCCCGGCGGCGGAGGCAGCGGCCCCGGAGGCAAGATGGATGCGTACGGCGGTCAGCTGGGCTCCTTCCCGGCCTCCCAGCTTCAGTATGTGATGCAGGCCGGAGGAAGTTCCAGCTCCGCCTCGTCTTCCTCATCCGGATCCTCCTCTTCCTCCGCCCACATGTTCAGCGGGAGCCACCACCACGTGCAGCAGGGCTCCTACAACGCGTTCTCCCTGCACAACCCTTACAACCTGTACGGATACAACTTCCCAACCTCTCCTCGCCTGGCCGCCAGCCCCGAGAAGCCGCCAGGAGGCCTGCTGTGCTCCTCCGCCCCCGCCGGGGCCTTCGGCGAGCGCCAGTACCTGTCCAATGGAAGCATGGACACGATGCACATGATCGGCAACACCAGCGGCGGCCAGCAGGGCGGCGGCTCCTGCGACGGCCGCCAGTACGGCTCCTCCTCGCAGATGTCCATGCACATGGTGTAGGAACCGGGATCCAAACCTCACAGGCCTCCATGTCGCCGAAGTCTTCCAGCAAAACTGCAGATTTCTAATCCATGAACCCCGGACTTTTTACAGGAAGCGTTAAAGAACTGGAAGGAGATCATCTCAAGCCATCGCAGAGGGAGTCAAGCTATTATTTAATGACTATCTCCGTATGAATAAAGTCCAACAGAACTTGGACTCTCTTGCTGTTTCTGACAGGAGAGACACAAACACTGCAGTCAGAAGAGGAGGTGGAGCCCACACATGCTCCGGATCAGAAGGGATTATCAATTGTGAATCTGTTATGGTGCAATAGTAGCAACACTCTTTTCAAGTGACTCACTCTTTTTTAGGACTTAAAAGCCATCTGGTCATGACATCATGTAACCAAAGAATCTTCACTGTGATCCAGAAGTTTTGGCTTCGCCCAGCGCTTGTTGCCGCCGTGTCGTTTTAGAAATGTCACGGGGTCAGCGGTTCGCCGTCATGGTCTGAAGATTTGGCGAGAATGAAAGGGACAACTGGACAATCGGGGTGACTCACTGCTCCACATGCATGCATGCAGGAGATGAAGGATCTGCACGCCGCTGCGGGAGCCAGACGACGTCAGTCCAACATGTGGACGCAGTAAGTCAGAGAACTGTGGGAGGAGCTTCAGCCTCACGGCTCCACCACGCAACTTCATCGACTCCTCCTCCTCACAGACTGGAATGCTTTGGCTATTTTTTTGTTGTTGAGTGGATTATGTTTTCAACCATATATATATATATATATATATATATATATATATATATATATATATATATATATATATATATATAAAAGACGGCGAGTCAATAACGTAAGCTTCAAAGTTGTTGTTGTTGTTGTTGTTGTGTGAAAAGTTTTAAAAAGAAGCAATAGCAGAACAGAGTAATTATGTAAGTATGTTTTGGTGTGTTGTAGAGATGTGTATTTAAGTGATGAGCAATATATAAACGATTTTACAGGCCGATCCGTCCTTAGAAAAATGTGTGACAAAAGGGAAATAGCAAAGTGATTCTTTTTGAGGCATTTAAAAAAAAAAATGTAAATACAGGTGCCAAGCACGTACAAAAGCTCAATAAACGTTTTAATTCATGGACTTTGTTTTGATTCTTTTCCTCGTTTAGCAGATAAGATGTTTATAATGATAATAAAACATCAACATATAATCAACGATACAGTCAAACTTTTCTCTGGCTGGATATTCTATATTTTGGATTTACTGCAAATGAACACGACGTCATCAGTGATGGGGGTCTTGTACCGGTTTGTTGAGGTGAGGAAAGATCTGAGTCCTGAGGCAAAGCCCGTGACTCACCAGTCCATCTAGGCTCCGACCCTGACCTGTGGTCACGAGGTCGAGGTCGAGACGGAAAGAATGAGGTCAAGAATGCAAGTGTCTGAAATGAGCTTCTTTCGTAGGGGGGCTGGACTCAGCCTTAGAGATAAGGTACTGGTCCACCTCCTGCACAAGCTCTAGAAAAGTAACATTCATTGTCCCCTAGAACCGGTCTTCAATACGAGGAGTCGGTCCACTCAGGTCCCCTCCGTCGCATACCACCTGTACCGCCGGGCCCCCAACCCCAGTGCCCGCCCTTACAGGTGGTGAACCCCTCAGGGCAGTTCACCTGCAGACGCTCCCCTCCTAGCTCTGGCTCTAGAAAGAACTCTCTTGAAACCGATTCACTTGGGCAGAAACAACCTTCCTTTGTGGGGGGGCTGGGTTCAGCCTTAGAGATAAGGTCCGGAGCTCAGCTGCTGCGCCGTCGCCTCGAATGATGCTAGGATGCCTTTTTCTAAGCTTTCCGGGAAAATCCAATTCCAACACCATCTCCACCCATGTGAGACCCATGGGACTACATTAACCCTGAATCCTGGGACAGGGACGAAAAACTCTGTTGGTGTCTGACTGTTAATCTGGACCCTTGGATACTTACTATGCGTGGGCTTGTTTATCACTAAAAAGGGGGGGGGGTACCCCAGCATAGACCCAGACTGTTTACCTCATCTGGCCTGGGCACGCCTCAGGATACTCCTGCAGGAGCTGGAGAGTGTTGCTGGGGAGAACGATGTCTACAATACCCGACTTGGCAGGAGGAAATGGAGCAGAATTGCAAATGAGTGATCGGCGTCAATTCTTTGGAACGAGCTGGAGGTGAGGTGCTATCAGTCACGGTTGCTAGGCTACAGCAACAACAACAAGGAATGACATGATTAATAATCACACCAGAGTCCTCCACACTTATAAAGCACACACATCTGCTCCGCACCACATCACAGGCCCGAGCTTCAAACGCTGACACAATGCATCCATCATGAACCAAACTGGAGGTGAAACGACCCCAAAGAAAGAGACAAATTTTCTCCCTGCTGGTTCTGTTTATTACGAAAATGAAAAAAAAGAAAAAAGGAAAAGAGAGACAAATGCACTCGGCTCCAAGGCTGGCTGTTGTTCTTGATGCAAAACACAGCAGCACCTGTTTGAAGAGACACAGAAAGCCCCTTGAACGTCCGAGAGAGAGAGAGGGAGAGAGAGGGAGAGAGAGTCAGAGGGAGAGAGAGAGGGAGAGAGAGAGGGAGAGAGAGGGAGAGAGAGACAGAGGGAGAGAGAGAGGGAGAGAGAGGGAGAGAGAGACAGAGGGAGAGAGAGAGGGAGAGAGAGACAGAGGGAGAGAGAGAGGGAGAGAGAGAGAGCGAGAGAGAGGGAGAGAGAGACAAAGAGAGAGAGAGAGAGAGAGAGAGCGTTTGAGCATCGTTCTCTGTGGTTCCCCTCTTGTTACCTCTTGTCCCAGACTCCAGGGACTCAGCCAGCGCCAATCAGCATCCATTACACGGATGTCATCTGAATGTCTCCCCCCCGATCACTTCCTATCATGTGTGCAGCACTAGCCATGAAATATCATATCCAAACCATCATCAGAGAGCTGGGGGGGGGCCGGAGAATGGAGACTATTGGAAACACCTGTTTCTCCAAGCATGACTTCAAATAATGAGCGGCGAGATGGACCGGAGAGAAGCGCATGATTTCATAATTTGGCGGCGCTCCATCTCTCTGGACGTAATTATTAGGATAATTATCCCTGTGATTTGTCTGATGGGCGTCGCCCGCTCCAGCGGGACGCCACAGATTCCTGCCCACCTCCCTCGTCGTCGCTTCACCCATAACTTTAATAATAATACTTTTAGTTGATCGCATCACGACAGACTCGTCCCTGAGGAGCGACCTGAGGCTCAGGGTCTTGCTCAAGGACCCTTCCACATGGAAACTGTAGGGGAATTGAACCTCCGACCTTGTGATTGGTGGATGGCCGTTCTACTTCCTGCCTTGCTTCAGGGCCTGAAGAAGTTTTAACTGGTAGGATCGCACATGAGCAGGTTCTAAACTGTAAACTACGCTACCAGAACAGAATGGCCGTATACCTGAAAAGCCTCCAATCCCCTGCGTAGTACCTGCAATCCCCCTGATTGAAGTCCTCAGATTAAATGTGACTCATTAATAACCTCAAACAGACCCAATCGACTCAACTTGTTTTTTTCTATGAAGTCAGCAGTCTGCTGTAGGATCAGATCCCATAGTGACTCAATAATGAAGATAAAAACAGTTAACATGTTTTTTCTGATCTCAAAAATCGCAAAATTAAAGCTTAATTTAGACACAAGTTGGGAAGTAAGGTTTCTTTTTTCAACGGTTGCAAAGCCATGTCTGACAAAACATGGGTTTTCATAATACCAGCGCCCCCTAGTGAGTAAAACAGGAAGTATTGGAGTACTATTTGACATAAAGAAGATAAATCCTCTTATGCAGCGAATTTGTATCAAATGGACCGACGTTTGAGAAAATATGCACCTAAAACGGTGAATCTGGAGATAAAGCTCCCCCTAGTGGTGGTTCTGAGCGACCTTTCCCTAAATCCATCCAGTTCTACCTCTCACATATATCTATGAGATAGGAAAATGTGAATTTTGAATTATCGGCGACTAATCCTTATTAATCCGCAACTTTTTCGAGGATATAATAAGATTAGAAAGCGAATATTTAACATCACAAGATAAAACATGTCATCTGGAAAGATGTTTGAGATATTCCTGATGCATCTCTTCCAACGCGTCTCGGATGTAGACAACCTAACGTTACAAATTGAGCGATTTTTGCTCACATTAAGTTCAACCGGACAAAAAAAGAATCGGCTGCCAGATCCGCCGCTTTGAGCCCGCTTTGATTGACAGCTCGCCACCTTGACGCTATCCCATAATTCCCCCTGTCTCACCCAGCGAGCTTATCTTTGGAGCATACCTCAAAAGATTTGACAGAACCACCCTCTGGGGAACCTCAGCGGATGGAAGTCCAGCCGAGGGGGGGGCGGCGACCATCTGAGGGGAGGTCTGGTTCCGATATGGCACGGTTGGACTTCATATCAGACGCCGCAATAAGAGAATGCTGGTAAACTATTGCCCTCTTGTGTTTATTGCTCTCTTATGCTTGAGATTCCTTGGCTTCGACCCGTCTTCCTACTAAATTATCCCTGACGGCGGACGTGGGCCTCGCTTTTCGGAGGTGTTACAGTCGGCCTGACGTTTGTATTGAGGCACTAAATCTTTGTTCTTGCACATACCTTTCTCAACTCGCCGGGTTTTTCTTTTTTTTTTATCCTTCCTGGAACATCTTGAAAGTGTTTCAGGATTGATAAAGTGATGATACAGATGTCCAGCTTAGAAAAAGAAACATAAAGACGCTGCTGATGTGGCCACGGAGTTTTAACGCTCAGATCTCTGAAGGCCGGTTGGGTATTTCCTGAAGTTCTCAAAAGTATAAAAGCATATGGAGCGTGACGGAATTAACGACCCGTCCAAACATTCGGTACTTTTTATCACCTGCTGCATGTTCGTCGTATCATCGCAACTTTTCAGCAATTTTTGAAGAAGTTGGAGGCGGGGATAAATTCTGGTTGCTAATCCATCCCTCCGTTTTTCTTCCTCTTATCCGGGATCGGGTCACGGTGGCAGCAGGCAGAACAGGGAATTCCTGACATCCCTCTCCCCAGCAACGCTCTCCAGCACACCCCAGGTGACCCAGAGGGATACCCAGGCCAGATGAGATGTATAAAATCCCTCCAGTGGATTCTGAGTGGCTCCATTCCGGGCCTCTCCGGATGTCCGGGTTCCGTACCTTATCTCCAGCTCTCTCTGAGTCCGGCCCCCCACCGCAGGAAGTTCATTTCAGCAACTTGTGTTGGCAACCTCGTTCCTTTCTAAGTACCCAATAGGCTTCAAGAACGTTGTGACACCTCACCCAGAGTAGGGAGACCAGGGTACCGTCTGGGGCAGAACTGGGAGTGAGTTCTGGTGGCCGGGCTCAGATGAAAGGCTTCATGGAGTCGCCACCCTGTTTGGGTTGAGTGCAAAGGGACCGGACTTTGTACCAAATAGATATAACTGGGCTTTGCTCTACATGTTGAACTAGTTCTGGAACCAAAATCCTGTTTATTGATTATCGACAAAATCAAATTCATTTGATTTCATAAAGTTGAGATCATAAAAAAATTATTATTTAATTTGGACAGTTTAAATGTAAGTTTTTGTCGCGGGTCCGAACCGGATCGGTTTCAGCCGTGGTTATTAAATACGGTCACTGGTCCTGTTAGCCAGCAGGGTACCGACCTACGGAGGGAGAGAAGTGATCCGCTGTGGCGACCCGTAAAGGAGGCAGCCAAAACACAAGGATGAAGATGATGACCCTGACCCGGGTCCAGAGACTCAAACCCAGATGGCCAACTTAGATACATGAAGCATCTAAGTTCTGACGAGGAGGATAAATATTTGAAAAGCAGCAGCGGTCTGGCTAAAGGAACCACAGTTTCCATCTTTTCAGAACCGCTCAGTCGCCTTCACACAGAATCTACAACACTCACACAGCAGGCGGGTCAACAGGAAACGATCTGGATGCTTTTTCTCCTTCCTCAGGAAGTCCAGGAGATGTTTGAGATATAGTTAACCCGCACAGGCAGGTGGTTCTGATAAAAACGGCGTCCCGTGACGCCGAGCCTGCTGAGTTCAGAGACGCCCCGCTGGGAAGACCCGGCGTCTAAATGAGAGAGCTCCGGTGCCGCGTGGCGGTTCGCGGTCAGGTCCTGGGAGATCCGGAGGATTGGGTGACTGACCAGGCGGCTGACCCCGATATGGGAACCCCCCCCTGAAGGTTTGAGGCTGGAGTGTGAGAAGCGGAGCGTTGGGACTTTTAAGTGTGTGCAGCAGTTAGTGGTTTTACGGTTTGCCTCTACTTAACTTCTAAAACCGTTCCATCAGGACTTTAATCCTTACCAGCGAGTCAAAAGTTCTTCTTCTTCCGTCTGTGAGACGTTTCCCTCACTGACTTTCTCTGGAGCTCCCAGGGTTCCATCCCCGCCGGTAAACCTCCTCTCAGGTCGGACGCCATCGCCTCCAGCCACACCTCCAGCCCGCCGCCTGCCTTCCACACTGTACGATGAACACGAACACAGAACATTCATGACCTCAGAAAATAACCCGTGGTGTTCCACAGGGTCGGGTGTTGGGACCTCAGTTGTTTACAGCTGTTTGACTTGATATATGTTGATATTGTTAATGTTTGCAGATGATACAGCTTTATTTTGTACAGGTGAGGACATGAAACAAGTATTAACAGTAGAAAGCAGAACTTTGAACCGATAACAGGTTATCGAATCAAATCAAAACAAAATAAAAATGTGTGGTATGTGTTGATATCAGTGCGACAATTATGACACAGAACGGAATTTAAATGGTGTTGAAATGGAATAGAACAGTAAATAGAATTTTAAAGAGTGACTGTAGTTCATAAACCACATTAAAAGATACATATAAATCAAACTTAAATAATGTAAATGTGTTGCTGTTTTTATAGGTTTTGGAGGCTTTAATGTATTGCTGTTTTTATAGATTTTAATGTATGGCTGCTTTTATAGATTTTATGGTATTGCTGTTTTTATATATTTTATAGGATTTAATGTATTGCTGTTTTTATTGGTTTTAATGTATATCTTTAAAAAAAAAAAGTTTTAATGTATTGCTGTTTTTATAGGTATTAATTTATGGCTGTTTTTATAGATTTTAATGTATTACTGTTTTTATAGGTTTTATAGGTTTTAATGTAGAAAGTACGTGTTATATAGAAATGTAATGGTGCTACTGCTATGATTATTTATTTGTGAAACAGGTTAAATTAGAACTCATGCTGTTTTTGAGTTTGAAGAAAACCTTTAAAATGTTAAATCATTTGGGATTATAAGGTAAATTGTTAAAATTGTTAATTACTTGAGGGTTAGATTAAAGTTCAGAGTTTAATGTAATTATGTGTTTTTATGGGTTATTTGTTTGGTAGATGCTGCAGAAATAAGCCAATGGATTCAGTTTATTTCTTTTTTCTGTTATTTGCTGTGACAAAAATGGTTTGAATTAATTGTTGTTTCTCATAACTATATACAAATAAATAATTTATTCATTCCCCTGAAGGACTGAAACTATCTGAATCTTTAATTTACCAAACTGGCTTGTTATTTCCTGTTTTCTTCTGACCTGGTCTCTCTCTGAGAGAGTGTCAATGAGGTGGGCGTGGCCTAACGCACCTGGTTTCTAGCTCAGCTCCACACCTGATTTGCATCTTCCTGATTATCTGCTGCGGTACATCAACCCCGGTTCTCCTGCAGCTCCTCGCCACATTAAACCGTCGCCTCAGAGGGATGTTATTGTTATATTCTCTACATCAGAAAGAAAAACAACTAAAGTCAAAGTTTGAACAGAAAAAGAAAAGAAAAAAGGAGCATTTGATGCATCAAATAAAGCAGGAAGGATCCGCGGACGTGGCGAAAACGATCCCATGACATATATACAAAACAATTTTACTAATCAATTAAATATAAATGGCTAAATTAAAACATTTGAAACGCCAATAAAACAAATCAGCCAAGCACTGAACCGTAAAAAGGTAAACACAGAAACCTTGAAGGTTGCTGATAGAGCATGTGGGTTCTGGGTCCCACTGGTTCCGAGGTTCTTGTTTTCTCCTGTGTTCCGTCAGTCCTAAACATTCAGATTTTCCCATTTGCTCATTCATTTCACAGGAAGTTTGTTGCCGGTGAACTCTGACACGATATGAACAACCAACCCGATCTTTTTTTAAAAATACAGACCTAAAACCTCTGAGTGGATATTCTGGAAAAAGCCCGACACACATGGGTTCTATAAATCAGCTTTATAATGTCACATAAAATGTAACTATGACTATGAGCCTGAGAACTGGTCCATTTTTGTTACTGCACAGCCCCCCGCTCCTCCTCCCCCCCCTACCCCCATCAATCTATCTATGGGGGCCATACATGCCTACTGGTGCGTGTCTGAATGCGGGTTTGAGGGTGGCAGCTGCGCTCGCTCATGGACCTCACCTGCACCGGCTGGGCCCGCGCCAGGGAGCGATTCGTAGAAATTTCACAGAGACATTTCTGAATCCGTCAGCGGGTGCAGGCGTCGGACTTATTGCTGGGATAAAACAACATTCTATTGTAGTGCGTGTAACAGGATTTAATAACGCCTGGGTAATTCCCAGTAACGGTTCTGTTGAAAGCTGAATCACACCCGCCGCCTCGTTCTGCCGCCCCGCCGATCCGCTGGGCTTGAGTTGCAACGTGCGCTGAAAGGGGAAAACGGCAGAACCCATTTAAGTTTGAAGTGGACTCATGTACTTTTTTGTTCATCAGATGTCGAAACTGTTAACAGTTGATCCTTTAACCCTTTAATGTCCCGCTCAGCTGTTTGGTTGAGCTCATTATGAGTCACTCTTTCTTATGGAAACATGAAACTGAACCTGTTTATAATGTGACCCAGCGGCAGTATATATATATACATATATATATATATATATGTATGTAGAAGAGTAAGAGGCCTAGGATGAGGCCCTGAGGGACCCCACGTGTCACAGGGGCCACTACAGAGGATGGCTATTGAGAAATTCCTATTCGATAAGGATTTTTTGGGCAGTTTATAACATTTAAGGACTAAATAAACAGAATTATGTCACTAAAAAAAGTCCAATCAGGACTCTGATTGGACTCCTGACTCTTTTGCTGAAGCACAAGAGTCACGAGATTTAGAATAAAGGGATTTACAGTCGGCTAATTTAATTAAAACTGACCGTTTTCGATCGATCTCGACTCAATTCGTAAGTCCAATGGGGAGGTACTTTTGGTACGTGCCAAAACCTGCAGCAGCTTTAGATGGGACAGTCCTCTAATCGTTAATATCTCATCTCAGTATCTTTGAGCTTTCTCTTAATTCATGTATGAAAGACACTTGGGGAAAATACAAATCAATCAAACGTGTTGGACTTCATTCAAAGTTGGTTGGAGCATTCAGCGGTCCGTGGTGAAAGACCACAAGCCAGGTAAGACTACCAAATCTGGAAAGTGGCGTCTTTATGGACCTCACCTACCAAGTTTCTCCAAAGCCGGAAAAGGTCAATATCCTTTGATCTGGAGGAATGTCCGTCAGCGTTGGATAAAATCCCAAATCCTCAGAGTTGTGTCGGACGTGGTTCCAGTTGAGAAGTTCCAGAACTTAATCAAATAAACCCACCGGCTCTCTTACCGAGAAGAAGGACAATGTTGGACAATGTCCTTTAATAATTTCGCTGTACTTTCGTCTCTAATGACAGAAACTTACTACAGAACGATCTCCGTAGAAACCCGAGGGAATTTTGGCAGTTTGGGGCAAATTCAGAACCTCGCAGTGACGATTGTTTCGCCTAACTTGAAGGAGGACCTTCAAATCGGTTGGACTACCCTGAGGTCGACGGCGAGAGACCACAAGCAGGGTCTGGGTTGTCTTCTGGATCACCTCGTTTACAAGAGTTCCCCAAAAGTCTGAAATGGTATTGAAACCCAGAAGGGTCCATATCTTGGAATCTAGAGGACCATCATTCAGTCGGGCTGGGAGTTGGACTACTCTGCCTCTCAGGCTGTAAAGACTCTTGTAGGACTGACCGGCCTTCATGGAGATCATACTTTTAAGAATGAATTGGCCTTTGAGGATTGCTGACGAATCAATCAGAGCTGCCCCCCAATTGTCCGTCAATTCTCCCCCCCCCCCCCCACAAATGTAGCTGTAATTGTGCGGCCCAGATGCCAAACGTCTGCATCTACAGCGTAGAATGTCGTTTTCTGACGCCTCTCACAAAGCGGCGTGTGAGTCGATGTGTATGTGAAAGAGTTCAAGTTCAGATGTCTCACAACATGTACAGTTTGTGAGACATCTGAGCCTAATCCCTCACACCTGCTCCATAAAGGAATGCCAAGTTAAATTTACAACCGTGAGTAAAGACCCCGTGGAAAGACGAGTTTAATTGAGGATGGCTCAGCGGCGTTGGAGCCGCCTAACAGAGTTGTGTGCGGAGTTTATCGCAATTATTTGCCTGTCCAGTTTGGATCAAGTCTTAAAGGGGCAGTGAGTCAAATCTAAGGGGGTCTCTGAGAATATAATGTTCATAACTCTGTTGTTTATCTACAGAGGGAGGGGGTCCGTGCTCTTACGTATGTTTGTACAGTCGCCTAGAGCGGACATGCTGAACTCTGGTTCTGGAGGGGGTTTTAGGTGGAGTTGGCAAGAAGACAAGAAGGAAGTTCTTCACAGCTAAAAAACCAATGAAGAAGAAAAAGATAATGGATAAGTTGTTGCTGGCTGACTGTCTAACACTCCAGGCGCTGGTGGCCCCCCTACTGGTGACCCCCCTACTGGTAGCCCCCCTACTGGTGACCCCCCTACTGGTGACCCCCCTACTGGTGACCCCCCTACTGGCCCATTTCCTGCAAGCCGATGTGTTCAACCATCTCTGGTTGAGCTCGGAAAGGTTAATGGGTGACGGGGGTCCTAGCTTGGACTTTATTGCTTCCGGGGGCAATGATCTGAGTATTTGCTGCGAGGAAGGAGGGGGGGTCCCCGGGTGTGACTGTCACTCCTATTTCTGAGGGTCATAGTTATTATTTAACACCAGGATAAAGACATCCAGTTCTAAAGTACAGTACTTGAGTAAATGTGCGCCGTTACTGTCCACCGCTGGTAGCAGGAGCTAAACAGAGCGGTTGCTAGGCGACGCCTCAGACCTGCTGAGCGTAAATCAGACGCTTGTCTTCAAACGCTCCTCGGCCAATGAGAGGGGAGACTGTTCTGTAACGCTGTGACTTCCTGTGAGCAGCCGTGTTTGTGGTCCAGATTGAGACCTCATCCTTCAGCTACAGACTGGACAACAGGTTACATGTGGACCGCATATCTCTGGCCAGAACCGCTCTGCCCTGCCTGGCCCTTAATCCACTTAAAGCCAATTAGGAGACTATTACTGGGATCGCCTTCCTGAAAATGACAATGGACCCCGGGGCGGCGGCGGCGGCAGCCCGAGAGCAGTCGTCACTCAGTCTGTCTGTCTGTCTGTCTGCCCCCCCCACCTCCATAGGTGTCGTGATGGTGGTGGTGCCGGATGACTCTGCCAAGACTGATGATGAATTTATTGGAGATGTGAGGACTTGGCAGAGTTAGCAGCAAGAAAGAACTAGATTGACTAAAGTGTTCTATAGACAAAGAATGTGTGTGTGTGTGTGTGTGTGTGTGTTCTATAGACAAAGAGTGTGTGTGTGCGTGTTTGTGTGTGTGTTCTATAGACATGTGTGTGTTCTATAGACAAAGAGTGTTATGTGTGTGTGTGTTCTATAGACAAAGAGTGTGTGTGTGTGTGTGTTATGTGTGTGTGTGAGTGTGTGTGTGTTAGTACATAAACATGTGTTGAGCTCAAACAGCTTCACATTAATCACGTAGAACGTCACAGTGTGACTCATTGATTTAATAAAACAGGAAGTGGACCCTGTGACCTTCTTCTTCTTCTGATTTATGAGGTGATGCGGCCGTTTGGGTCAAATCCAGCCGAGAGGGGAAACCTTCCCGACGGCAGTCGGGAATTTTACCCACTTGTGTCGGAACACGTCTGTGTGTCACAGCGGATGCTAATTATCTCCCACAGATTGGGCCTTCATCATCCCCCCTCATCAGAAGAACTCTAACATCATGTCAGACCTTCTTCACCTCCAGCCTCAGTCCCTCGATGGAATCCGTCCCTCTCAACTGAAGCTGAGGGAAACGCAGCGAGGAAGATCCTGACGACTTCATCAAACGAATCTCAAAGTTCTGGATCTGCTCATGAGATCAGTGACGATCGTTTTTGTGTGAACCTGGACTGTTTCACTGTACGAACCTGGACTGTTTCACTGTATGAACCTGGACTGTTTCACTGTATGAACCTGGACTGTTTCACTGTATGAACCTGGACTGATTCACTATATGAACCTGGACTGATTCACTGTATGAACCTGGACTGATTCACTGTGTGAACCTGGACTTTTTAATACTTTTTTAGTCCAGATATTCGAATGTCCGTTAAAATCAGGAGAAAATGAGTATCGCTTGAAATAATATTACCTTTTTACTTTAAAACCCAAAAGTTGTCGTAGAGATGTGAGAAAGTTTTAAACGTGTCAGAGTTTCTCTCTGACGCAGCGAAGCGTCTCTTTAAGATTTCTGTATTTATCTCCTGTTTTTATCTGTAGTGAGAGGCCAGTTTTAGTCGTACAGGTTACGCTATCTGGTTACTGCTGTGTGTGTGTCTGTGTGTGTGTGTGTGTGTGTGTGTGTGTGTGTGTGTGTGTGTGTGAGTGTGTGTGTGTGTTTAAGGCGGGGGGCTTTTGTTGAGTGGAAAACGGCCTCTAAATCTCCTCTACTCACCTTTCGCAGTGACAACATTTAGCACAGTGTGCCCCCCCCCACAGCCCCCCCTCACCTATCACTCTCCGATGTTACTCCCCCCCTCCCCATTTCAATTTTCCCTTTTTGAGGCTTCACAACCTGTTTCAGGAGTGATAGAAGGATGAAGTGATTTTTACGGGGGGGCGTTCAACAGATGGTTGAACATTACAGGGGACAATGGGTGGAGATGGGGGGGGGCTCGCTGTCTTACAGTAGGGTCCCGGTCCAGTCCTCGCTGCAGCTGAATGCGACAAAATGCTAAATGGAATTTGTTGCCCCCCCCCCCCTGCCTCCAGTCCAGAATTGGCCCGGAGAAGGAGCATGTGAGACGCATGATGGCATGTCCTTCACGGTCCGGGCGAGTCTGGGTGACAGCTGCGATGTTTATAGGCCGGCTTCGATGACAGTTGGTGGGGGGGTTGAGGAGGGGGGGGGCAGCTCTGCTCTTTTCAGACAGGAATTAGGTTTGTCATCAGATTCTAAAATCCCTCTGATTTATGACGTTTCCACTCCTGTTTTCCCTCCTACCCCTTTGACCCCCGCCGTCAGACCCCCGCAGGGAGACGATGACATTCGCCAAAACTGTTTGTTTGTTTACCTCTTACTTTCACCGCAAAGGATCCATTTCCCACCCACACGGACCCCACTCAATAGACCCCACTCCACAGTCCCCACTCCTCAGACCCCAGTCCTCAGACCCCACTCCGCAGACCACTAGCTGCTGTGTGTAGCGTTGACAGCGGTCACTCTCTGCTCTTTAATTAAGGATGTAAAAATATTCCTGAGTGTTTTATTTACTATGTCATATATAATTATTAGTATTTTTTTGTGTTCTGTCCTTGTTTACAGTGTTATAGTGTTTTTTTTACAGTGTGGACGAGTGACCAGTTCATCACAGGAGCCACAGTGAAGTTTTCTCACCATGATATAAGAACGATGTGACGACCTGTACGGGGAAAAAAAACTCAACTAATAATATTTAACAGTTTATAACAGATGATATAAATAAAGAACATTTATTTCCTCCCAGTCGCTTCTGACCAGCTGAGATAAATAACCCTGTGATGAAACAGCTCTCTTATTTAATTGGCCCCTAATCTCCTTGATCTAACCCACCCATCCTCCACCCGTCTCCACCTATCGCTTACATAGACGTCTGATGGAGGGGCCGATTATTTAGAGCTACGCCTGAAAGACCCTCGGAGTGAAATTACAAATCAGTCGCCAACCAATAAATGAGGATTATGAGTTGAATATTATTTTAATAGTGTCATCAATACCAGGACTGGGTGCCAGAGTCATGGAGGGGGACAGGGGACGGGGGGGGCAAGGGGTTATTTTAGGAAGACTGCAGATAGAAATGACAAACATAGACAATATAAATGTTCATTTAAAAAAAACAAAAAAACAATAAGTGTCGGTAAGACTTCCTGTGTGTAGACGTGAGATAAAACCCAAAAGGTTTGGATAGATTAAAATTATAAAACAAACAGCAATGATTTTCATTCTGATGCTTAGAATAATATTTACTCCCATAGATAACCTACTGTGTGGGGAAACAGGTACAAACAACAACAACAACAACAAATTCTAGTTGATCTAGTTGAGCTCAACATTGCTCCAACTATTTACAAATTACAGAATAATTCCCTTCCTGGTTGTTTGAAATCAGAAGAACAGGATATTGTTGTTTTAAAAAAAACAAAAAAACATGGATGTTTATCAGTTAAAGGTGTAAACAGCCTTAACAGAAAAATTTAGAAAAGTGTAGTTTAATTCAGAATTTTGAAATGTTTTTAAAAATAAGATGGTTTATAAATTTAGAAGCGTAGAATAGTATATTATTTTATATGATGAAAAAATATAGATCCTCTACATAGACTTTAAAAAGAATAAGGGAACACATAATCATCACAGTGTCACTCCAAGTCAGTCACACCTCCGGGACGTCAACCTGTTCAGTCGGGAAACAATTATGATTGTGAATCAGTTTCACCTGCTGTTGTGTAAACGGGACAGACAACAGGTGGAAAGGAGAGGCAATGAGCGAGACCACCCCTACTAAGGAATGGTTTTGCAGGTGGGGGCCGCAGACCATTTCCTTCTCCTCATCCTCTCTGGAAGATTCTTGGCTATTTTCTTTCCATTTGTTTGTGTTTTTTGTTTGTTTGTTTGTTTACATGTTTGCCAATTCCTTTGACTAATTGTGGACCGTTTGCTGCACTATGAGTCCTTTAACTTTGATCCTTTATTTTACTGATAATACTCACACTTTTACTCGTTTAAGGTTTGAACACATTGTTTTCGGTTGTAGTGGAGTATTTCTACCAGTAAATATAAGTATTTCTACTCCACTGAAGGATCTCAGAACTTCCACTGACTGGACCTGTGAGGATAAACCAGGACTAAAGAAAACAGGAAGTGAGTGCATGATGGGAAACGTCAGAAACGTCATTCTGAGAGTTTGTATATTCTGAAGAGGAAAACGAGCCAAAGATATTTCCTCACATCTTAAAAAAATGACACCCAGCTATGTGACACTTCGCCTCTCCTTATCGTGGGAATTTATAAGCTCCCCTCCGTGCCAGGTGCTCCGCCTGGGGAATGCACACACACACACACACACACACACACACACACACACACGTTTACACTTACAGTGTGGACACATGTCATTCACACGAATCTACAAATTAGTCCTCTAATCTGTGTCCCGGAGGACGAGGCTGATTGTTCCTGCTGTTTATAGACGGGGTTTCAGCGCAGCAGATATATAAATCACTCCGGGGGGGGTCACCGGTTCTATTCCAAACCCAGTCAAGTTGTTCTGATCGGAAGAGAAGGGGGGGTAGAGGAGGTGGGACACAGGTCCAGTGATAAGGATTACAGTAAAAACAATAAATGCTGGTTTTAGTTAATGTTCCGTATTTTCACAAAAATTGTTTCAAGATTCTGACAGAACTTTTCAGGGTGTTTCAGATCTGGTCCGAACATCGACCCGATGAACTGTCTGATCTCCAGTGTTCATTCGTGTTCTGATGAAGGCCTGCTAGGTCCAAACGTTAGCGCGCATGTTGTTAGGAAACTATAATAAACATTTCTTAAGAAATTATAATATTTGCATTAAGGGTGAAAATGAAGCACAGTCATCGGTTTTGAAGTATGACATCATCAATGAACAGCGTTGTGTCATCGGCAGAACCGAGCTGGTTCTGTTCTAGCCCTGGAACTAGAAACTAGCCCTGGAACCAGAACCGAGCTGGTGCCAGGGCTAGTTTGGAACCAGAGCCTGACTTATAACCAGATCTTTGCTTTTCGACAGGCTAAGCACCAGCTCCTGGCTCTGAAAAAACTGGTGCCAGACAAGCACCAACCCTCTTAAGGTCTAAAGCCAAGAACCGATACATTATGCGGTGACGTAATGGCATGGCTCTGACTTGGCTCCTTGCCAATGGAATAGCAAACAGGTTCTTAGGAGGTGCACAAATTGAACCAACTAAGCACTGGCACTAGCACCAGCACCAAACTAGCACCAGGTTATTTTTGTTGGAAAAGGGGCAACAGAAGGACTCCGATAGTAGAAGTGGATTTCAACCAGAACTTTGTTGTGAGGCGTCTCTGCTACCCATAAAGCTAAAGCTAAGCTAATTTACCCCCCCATAGAACACATTAACCGTGACGTTGTGGTTTTGACCGTAAAAGGACAGAAGAGTTGAGGTGGTTTATAATTCAAAGAAGGTTCAGAGACTTGGAGATAAAAAGAAACCGTCTCAGCAGTGAGACCTTTGAAGAAGTTCTGGGATTGGACCACATGGCTCAGCAGCTGATGTTACGTTTTCCTCAAAATCTGTGTTGCAACAAAGTTTCCTGTCCCCCCCACCCCACCATGCCCACCCGCCTCCCCAGCTGATCTGCTCCTCGTCCACTGATCCATCATGGGGTGACAGGACGTGTCCGTAGTTCTGGAAATAGCTCCGCCAGACAAGCCTCACCTTTTCCAGCCTCTGCAGTCTTTTTCTGTACCTCCTCTGAGTGGACCGAGTCTACGGGGCAATAACGACGACCCCCGTTGATGCCCCCCCCCCCTCGTCTCGCAACCATTGGCTCTTCCTCCGTCTCTCATCTTCACTCTCCCAGCTCTGTCACCCCGTATACTCCTCGTCAATCATCCTCCTGCCGGAGGGGAAGAAGAAACCCTCCACCTCACAAGCGGCAATTTTTGAGTGGTGGCAACAACTTTGCAACTTTTGGAAAATATTCTGTGCCCAGCGGGGGGTTCCAGTCCGCCATGAATCTGGCAGCTGACAAAAGTTAGCACTCAGCGGAGTCCGTCTGTAACCTCAGCCCCCGTCTGACGGAGAGACATCCACACCGACAATCAGAACTTAATAAATGTGTTCCGCATTTTAACACCTTGATTCTCCGCCGCGAGGGGTGACCCCCCCCCCCCTCCCCCCCTAGGGTGTATGTCTTGGTCTGAGGTGTCCTCCTTCCTCATTAACTGTTCAGACGGGGGAGGCCGGAGCTCATGGGAGTTTGTTGAGTGGAAGTTTTAGGATTGTTGGAATGTTCAGAAAAAGTTCCCGTTTGAAAATTTGGTCATTATTTTCACTATTTGCTTCCATTAGGACCAAATATGGGCGTCAAAGGGGACAAAAATGACACCTGGATGAAAAATACACCTGACAGTGATGAGCTGAAATACTACACTGTGAAAACACCATCAAAGTAAAAGTACTCATGTACTTATGTTCTTATGTTCTACATAAATCTGATAATCTTTAACATTAATCGGCAAAACGTGTTTCATTCTGGAATAAAATGTACCGTTTTTCCGATATAACTTCATTTTTAACTTTAGGAGTAATTATATATCAGTAATAATATATCAGTAATAATATATCAGTAATAATATATCAGTAATAAGAAGGTGGCTGTAGCTCAGGAGGAAGAGTAGTCGTCTTCTCAGGTCAAAGGTCAGTAGTTTGACCCCCGGACTGCACCTGCACTGGACATGTGGTATGGATTTAGGCTCCACCCCCACAACCTTTAACAGGATAATCATTTAAAGAGATAACATTAGATTAACCAGATTCTGCAAGTTTCCTCTGCAGCGTGACGATAAACTCTCATCTGTTAAATGTGTGTGTGGGTATGAGTGTGTGTGTGTGTGTGTGTGTGTGTGTTTGTGTGTGTAAATGTGTGAGTGTGTGTTTGTGTGTGTAAATGTGTGAGTGTGTGTTTGTGTGTGTAAATGTGTGTGTGTGTGTTTGTGTATGTGTGTATGCGTGTGTGTGTGTGTGTTTGTGTGTATAAGTGTGTGTGTGTGTTTGTGTGTGTGTGTGTTTGTGTATGTGTGTATGCGTGTGTGTGTGTGTTTGTGTGTATAAGTGTGAGTGTGTGAGCGTGTTTATGTATGTGTGTATGCGTGTGTGAGGCTGTTTGTGTGTATGCGTGTGTGTACGCATGTGTGTGTGTGTATGCGTGCGTGTGTGTGTGTAGGACTGACCACCTGTGCAGCAGGCGATCAGTCTCTGTCTGAGGAATGTGACAGTGACCCCGGGATGAAGGTGAGTGTGTGTGTGTGTGTGTGTCTGTGTGTGTGTGCTTGTGTGTGTGTGTGTGTGTGTGTGCAGAAGCAGGTGCTCCCTTGTTGCCTACAAACGTGACTGACACTCAGGCACGTCTGCTCTGAGGCACTTATGTCATGGAGCGTCGAACCCTCACCATAGTAGCTGTGAGGAATGTCAACAGCCAGGTGACACCCTTCAAATCTCACTGGAGTCAAAGAATATCGATGTGGGTGACAGATTCAGACGTAGATGATGGAAGCATCTCTCCAGAGACTCAGGAAGGAAAT
Source organism: Lophius piscatorius (assembly GCA_009660295.1). NCBI lineage: Eukaryota > Metazoa > Chordata > Actinopteri > Lophiiformes > Lophiidae > Lophius > Lophius piscatorius. Next base: position 2,882 of record VRLP01006938.1, on the reverse strand, counting down.
CCTGGATCAGTGGATCCCAAACTTTTACACCTTTAAATGATTTAACCAGAAAAACTGAGCTTGATCCTCAGAACCTCCTTCTGAACCGACTTTGTCTCTTCCTCTCTCATTCTCGTCCTCTTCTCTGCACATCCTTTTATATACGTGAGTTCCACCAGCATGAAGGAAGTAGACAAAATGCGTTTTAAAATGCTGACACTGCTGTTTTATTCTTACAAGAATGAAAGAGAGAGAACATATGAGAAGGTGGAGAGACTGAAGGAGAAGTTTTCAGAGGTGAGATCTACAAAGGAGGAGAATTTGAGTTGTTATGATGACCCGGACAACGTCCTGTGTTCTGGATTCTCCGACAGATCCAGAACGCCTCACTTCTACAAACGTTAACTACCTTGAATACATCGTGATTTACTCTAATAGTTCATATCTGAACCACTAGGGGGAGTTTTTTTCTTTTTTTTACGAAAAACTCATAACTTCCTAAATGTTGGTCCAATTTAGTCCAACTTTGTCGCATATAAATTGACTCAAAGATATCGATCTCAAAAACTGTATATCATATTTTACTCTACTAGTTCATATTTCACCACTAGAGGGAGCCTTTATAGAAAAACAGTATTTCGGACATAACTTCCTAACCTTTAATCCGATTTAGTCCAAATCTGTTGCATATGAATTAACCCGATGCGATGTATCTCACTTATATCGTTATTTTACTCTACTAGTTCGTATTTCACCACTAGGGGGAGCTTCTTCTTTGGTACGAAAAACCCTGCTGCACTTGCTAGCGGGGACGACGGTGTTCGGGCTCAGATGTGCCTCATTTCATTCCGTGTGAAGGAAACACAATAAATGCTGAACTTTGGACTCTCAGGTGTGACTTCCCTGTTTATGAGCTAAACCCAGCTTTCTTGCTGCTCCTTCATTAAAACAGGATCAAAGCCCGTTTTAAGGTATTGTATGTTCATGTTCCCGACTACAATAACGACCCATTAGCATTAAAACATTTCACACGTCGTCCGACCCGACTGGTCGACGCACTAGTTGTGCTATTTTTTTATTTATTTATTTTTATTAGCTGAAATGTTTGGTGGACTGCTACAACGTTAGAAGGTCTAGTGAAACCCAAACCTCCTTCCAAACACCACATCTCACTCTCACTTGGTATGCTCTGGATGGTCAAGTGGAACATTCCTGGAGACTGCATTTCACTCGGATCCGCTTTAATCACTTCGGCGATGGCTGAGCTGCACAGATAGAGTTTCAGTACCCGGGAACGAGAGAGGGACCCCGGAATTACTTTTCCATCGTGGAGCCAAAGCGAGGTTTCACAGGCTTGGAGCTTGTTCCTAGCAGCAGCAGCAATGACAGAACTTTATATTACACAGTTCATTGGAAATGTGAGCGCCGGTGTCGGCTTCCTTTGCTTCCCGCTTAAATTTTGGACCAAACTTAGAGTTTGGGTCATTCTCACTGCCGCTAAGTTCACCTGGAAGGCAAATCGACCAAAGGTCACTAACCTTTAGCTATCTGGTGGTGGGCAGGTTGAGTGGGGGGGTAACCCGATCTTCTTTAGAACAGATTCCGGCTGCAGGACGACTGTAATAATAAAACAGAGGATAAGAGAAGAAGAGTCTGTTAGCCTGTTATGCTAGGTCATGGCTAAAAGAAAACTAAACTAATAGTCAAAGGAAGAGGGTTTGTTTTTAGAATTCTGAGATTTAAGTCTAAATACTGACTTTATTCTCGGAGTTCAGTTTAATGTTTGAAGCCTGATAAGAGAAAATCAGAAATTTGTGTTTTCTCTCCAAAGTTCTGACATTATAGTCAAAATTTTGGTTCCTGTATTCTGAAACTAATTCTGGTTTTCCATGGAATTCTGAGAAATCTGAAATTTAGGAAATTCTCTCTTTAAACTTAGAATATAATATTTTTGTAACCAGGGGAAAAATACTGACTGAATACTTTCTTTCCTCGGAATTCTGATTTCAAAGTCAGATTTTTAAGGAAAGAAAAAATCTTGTGGCCTTAAAACTTTTCTGTCTGAACTTGGAGTTTCTCCTTTCATAGCTGCGTGATTTGCTGAGAGAAGTTCTTTTCATGAAAACATAAATGTAAGTCCTTCATCATGTAAACCGAAGAAGTCCGAAACCTGTCGGGTCAAACCAGAACTAAAATCAAGGACAGATTCCATCCATCTCTGACAGATTACGTGTCTGCTGCTGCTGAACCACTCATGTTCATATCATGTAATATTAGAACCTTAGGCCCCGCTGTCCACCCCCTCCCCCTCCCCCTCCTCTTCCTCCTCCTCCTCCTCCCTCTCCTCTGCCACGATGCCATGTGTCTGATCGTTCACACCGCTCATCCCGTGTGTCACCAGGTCGTTACCTTCATTACAGACGACCACCAATTAGCTGCCTTCTAATGAATCAGCACTTTGCCTGATTCCACATGTCACACATGTTGATTATACCTCAGTGTGTTACTCCCACTAACCACACTGTGTTACTCCCACTAACCCCACTGTGTTACTCCCACTAACCCCACTGTGTTACTCCCACTAACCCCACTGTATGACTCCCACCAACCACACTGTGTTACTCCCACTAATCCACTGTGTAACTCCCACTAACTCACTGTGTTACTCCCACCAACCACACTGTGTTACTCCCACTAATCCACTGTGTTACTCCCACTAACTCACTGTGTTACTCCCACTAACCACACTGTGTTACCCCCACTAACCCACTGTGTTACTCCCACTAACCCACTGTGTTACTCCCACTAACCACACTGTGTTACTCCCACTAACCCCACTGTGTTACTCCCACTAACCCCACTGTGTTACTCCCACTAACCACACTGTGTTACTCCCACTAACC
>VRLP01006937.1:0-24918 GCA_009660295.1 Lophius piscatorius | reverse complement strand
ATGTTATTATAGTATTAATGTATGTTATTATATTATTAATGAATGTTATTATAGTATTAATGAATGTATGTTATTATAGTATTAATGAATGTATGTTATTATATTATTAATGTATGTTATTATATTATTAATGAATGTTCTTATAGTATTAATGAATGTATGTTATTATAGTATTAATGAATGTATGTTATTATAGTATTAATGAATGTTATTTGTCTCCCGCTCACCTCCAGCTGTTTGGAGGCGGGTCGGTCCATGGCTCCGGCTAAGGCCTGCAGGATCCGGCACTTCGTCTCTATTAAAGCAGTTTGGAGGAGCTGCAACTCCGTCTGAAAGGAAGAAAAGGAAGTTTATATTAAGTACTTACATTAAAGGTACGGTCTGTGAAATACTGGCCTCTCCTGGTGAAGAATCAGACTGCAGGAAATAATCTACGGCGGTCGAACAGGCGTCAAAACTGAGGAGCCTCCTTAAAACTTTCTGCTTTCTTCTCCTTCCTTTTCCTCGTTTTAAGGATGAGGAAATTCTTTTTAAAGAGAGTCTGTCTTATTATAAGCTCTTTTTTCTCCTAGTTATTCATCCTGGATGAAGGTTTGGATTCTTAACATCAGCACAATCAAGAAGCTGAAACGATCGTTTTAAGAAAAATCAACCCAGGTCAAATGTTTACAGGCTCCGCCCACTTCTCCTCAGGGTTGGGTGTGATGCAGAGAAATCATTTCACTATGTTGGACTCAGTCTGACATAAGATGTGATTAATAATCTACATTTGAACGTTTTTGTCTCGTGTTTCAGTGGAAACATTTTTCATTTGGTTTGATAGAAACTTTAGCGTTTAGAAACAAAATCTAAACGAGAGACCATAACCACTGGTCGTGTGTCGTATTACAACCCCTCAGGAATGACTCATGGACTAAGAACCTTCCATCATATTTCGTTCTGAGTTTTTGGTGAACTGTTCCTTTAAAATGTGCGTGCAGGTGAACGCAGAGATGCAGACCTGGTAGTCCGTGAGCTCCTGCGCCCTGATCCTCATGTGGTCACAGCGCCGACCCAGAGCACCACCCAGAAATCCCAGCCTCTCCTTCAGGCAGTCCAGGTTGTCCTCCAGCAGAGCCCGGTCCTCCCGTCTGATGTCCGGAGACGCGGCGAGCAGAGCCTGGCTGAGCTTCACGTCATCTGTGACCCGCCTCACGTCCTTCTCAAGAGCCTGGAATGAAGGCGGTACCTTCAGCTGTCAGTCATGGGATCACAAACCTCCTATGACTCACTGAGGGGGGGGGGGCTTTTCCTACCTCCTGCTCTCGTAGCTGCATCTCCGCGTTTTCCGCCAGCGGCACCGACGCAGACAGGACGTTGTTCTCCACGCCATCCAGCCAGGAGGAGGTGGACGACACCGCCACGTAGAGCTGCTGCTCCATCCGCGGCACCTGAGTCTCACCATCGCCGGGCTGTGAGCACAGCAGACGGTTGGCAGGCGTCCCGCCGAGACACGCGCCACTTAAATATTAAACGTAGAAGAGGGTCAAACCTGAGCGGTCATGTCCTCCGCCGTCCGTCTGAAGCCGTCGTACAGAGTCTCCAGGGAGGAGTTGTCCGCCGGCGGTTCTCCTTTAAACAGAGATCCGGCTGTGGTCACGCTAGAGGATCTGGAATAGACCTGCCAGAATAAAACATGGTGTCGTTAACGCTTCACAGCAACAAGAGCTGCAATGGATTCAGTCGCGTCGCCTCATCTTCTGTCCTCGCCTCATGTTTTAGCTCTCTGTGTAACCACCTCGGCCTAAACTGCGTCGTAAGTTTGAAATCATCCCCAGCGGCGCCGCTCAGTAACAGCCTCAACTGAACATTCCTACTAACAGGAAGTTGGCTCCCACAAAAAGTCCTCGCGGTCAGGAGTGGATTTGAACCCACAACCTCCTTGCTGTGGGACAACCGTTTGGGGACGCGCTGCTTTGCTAAAACAAGTCACGGTTCACATTGAAGGGTCAGGGATCAGGGATCAGGGGTCAGGGGTCAGGGATCAGGGGTCAGGATGGCATGAGGTCGGTACCGGCTGCGTGTGGTCCTGCTCCAGAGTTCTCTGCAGGAGCTGCAGTTTGGTTCTGAGCTCCAGTCTCAGACTCTCCCAGCGCTGCCTCATCTGCTCCCGTGCCGCCTGAGATTCCCTCTGGACCGAGGCTGCTGGAGGGGATGGTTCTGCTGAGCTGCAGAGTGACAGAGACATGGGTTCAGCGCTCTGTTGGCGGTACCTGTGCTGCACGGACGCGTGTCGGGTCTGACAGCGGGTGGAATACCTGACGCTGCTGGGCGTGGCCTGCTGGGTGAGGATCTCCTCTCCTCTGCTCGCAACCGACTGGAGCAACTTCTTCTGTTCGGCCAGCTGCTCCTCCAGCTCCTGACAGCAAACATGTCAAACTTTCACCGTAGAATCAGAACAACTCTATAACAGAACCATTAAAATCATAGTAGGAAATAAAACCGTCAGAATCTTACCCTCTGTCTCTGCAGGCTGTCCTCCTGCTGCAGGGATCTGCTGGTCCGGGCCTGGGCCAGCCAGTCCTGTACGCTGGGACTCTGAGAGAGGCTGGAGTCGGACCCGCTGTCCACCTGCTCCAGCATAGAGCTCTGTGGAACCAGACCCGAGACTTCAGAACCCACGCTTGTCAATGAGCTGTTATGAATCAGGCAGATGTAAATGACCAATGCTCATGAAGATGTTTGATACCAGGGAACCTGGATCAGAGGAAGAGACCCAAACACAAGACCGGGCAGGACCGGATGAAATGGAAGTGCATACCTCAGCGGAAAAATTCACTCCATATCCGTTCAGTAGTTTTTGCACAATTAATGCCCGTTTTCTGCATTATTAATATGTAATACCTCCCCCAGACAGCACAAACATCCACCCAACAGGCCCAACAGAACCTTCTGTTCAGGAGAACCTCCCGTAGATTCCTGGTGCAGTGACCTGAGGAAACGTTGACTATGAACCCGGCGTGAACCCGGCGCCCACCGACCCTCCTCACCTGCAGCGCCCTCACCTGGATGTTAACCTGCTTATCCTGCAGCATCTTCTGCAGCTCCTGCAGACCTCCCCTCAACGTGCGTAACTTCCCGGCGAGCTGCTCGGCTTCCTCTCTGGTCTCGGTCCGACCCTCCAGCAGCAGGTTCTGGCCCTGAACGGTCAGCTCCGACAGCGCCAGCACCTTGTCTTCGATCTCCAGCAGCGCGTCCTGCAGGAGCAGGAGCAGAGAAGTCATCTCAAACATCACCTCTCGACACCGGGAGGGTTGGGGGGGGTCAGGGTCCGGCTGAGCCCCCCTACACCAGCAGGCTTCTAACGCCACAGCACAGCCAGAGCGCTCCGCCCGCTGTCATCCGCGGCCCACCTCTCCCGCCTCTCCTCCTGCGCAACATATCACGGCTAATCCTTCACGCTCCTCGCACTGCAGCAGGAGATCCTCCTGGGCAGAACTGCATTCTGGGCCCTGAGCGCTTAAAGACTGCCATCAGTGGATTCTCCTCCGGCGCTTGAAGGAACACCGCTTTCTGATGGCATTGCTACGACTCTGCCTTCAGCAGGTCGCTCTCAGGGGCTGACTAACTCCCCCCCCCCGCCTTACGGTCGCTGTTCTCCAGGATTCTCCTGCTTGGATGTCCGAGCAGCTTTGTCACCAACACCTATCCTAGAAGCGGGATCTATTAATCGGCTGGAAGCCACAACCCCCGGAGGATCCACCCGATGCTGCACACAGGCCGTCGTCACACAGGACATCTGCATAATCTGCTTAAGACGAGGCTCAGGAGCCCGGCCTCCTCGACGCCCCTCTAGCGCCACTAATGCTCTTGTTTACCGGCTGAAAGGTTCCTGCCCCCCCGAGGATGATCCACGTGTGAAACAGGACACAGGAAACCAGAGTTTATTCACATAAATCAGTGAGGCGGAGGCTGAAGCCTCAAGGTGGAGTCAAGGTCAGCAGGAAACCTCATAGACATAAACGCGTGCGTATGAGCGAGCAGCGGCGCTCTGACCTGACATCCAGCCAGCTGCTCCTCCGAATCCATCTCCCCCAGAGGTTCAAGGACAGAGGCGGCGGCACCGCAGGTTCTGATCAGCCAAAGGTCCAGCTCGTCGGCCCGGGATTGATAGAGCTGCAGGGCCTGCTCCTGGCGCTGACCTTCCAGACGGTCGCTGACTCGCTCCTGGGGGAGAACACAGCACACAGCCCACTTTTACTTAGCAGTAAAGTAACAGAACCCTGGAATCCTCCTACACGGGTCCATTTCATCAAAGACAGTAAGGAATCAAAAAGGAGGAAGATAATAATCGAGCCTAGACAGGAAAAGCCCCCAATCCCCTGCGTTGTACCAGTGACCCCCCCTGACTGAACTCCTCACATTAAATGTGACGCTGCAGAACACAATCCAAAAAAATATTCTGCGTGGCATCCGCTGTGAATGCAGCATCATGTGACTGGGTTTGACCTCTGACCTAAAACTCTAATGCTGCTGCATGATGTCAGTTGTATCCACGGAGACAGGAAAAACAAAGGAGATGAAAACCTAAAGAGGACCGTTACTGATCAGTATAACGTCCGGTGGGCCGGACTGCTGTGGTTCTGGACAGTTTTTGCGAGAAGGAGTTCTGTTGGGCCAACGTCTGCCTGTGTGTCGACCAGCAGAGTTGATGCTGAAGAGATGACGACTGTATAACGACATCGTTAAACATCCATAAGAACGCGGATGATGTCACTGACCTCCAGCAGCTGCTGCTTCCCTGACGCCTTCATGCGGATGGTGGCCATCCTCTCCGCCAGGACCGCGAGGGAGGACTGCATGGCCAGCTGGTCCGCCATGTCTGAGTCCACGGCGCTCGACGCCAGATCCTCGGTGAAGCTCGTCTGCAGCCGGTTGATGTCCTCCTGCGCGCTCTGGATCTCTTCTATCAGGCCCTGGACCAGACAGAACCGCCGGGACGTCAGTCTCTGAGCTCTCGCATAAACCCTAAACCCTGATCATTATGTGATGAAACAGGCTGAATGATTTAGTTGAGTTGGGTTCTGCTCCAAGATCTCTGATACTCATCTTCACTGGATCATAGTGAGACTCTGAGCTCCAGCTATCCTGGGGGAAACTTCAGAGGAACCAGCTTGTAGATGGTTCCACTGGACCCAGGTCAGATTACGGGATAGACCATCAGGACCTCTACAGATCTCTACCAGAATCTCCCCTTGCTTTGCCCAGCCTAAGCCCAGTTCACCATCTTTTGGACCCTACTGCACGTGCTCGAGGTCCACCTCGCTGAGGGGGATGGGCCTGACCCCGGGAACCCAGGAGCTGTCTCACCGGGCCGTCACTACTCACCTGGTGTGTCTGGACGTGGCTGTCTGGGCTCGTGTCGGCCTCCAGAGGCTCGCTCAGTTTGGACTCCAGAGCCTCCATCTTGGAGGAGATGGACTGGAGCGAGCCCTGGTAATGCTGCTGCTTCTCCAGAGCCTCGTAGAGAGACCGCTGCTTCTCGCTGATCTGGTGGGAGTCGGATCGGACCACGTTAGAGCGCTGAGCCTGACCGGCACGATGGAGCTCTCAGATGATCCACCTACCACATTCTTTAACGTCTCCCATGAGCGCTGAAGGTCATCCAAGGTGGCCACGGACTCAAAGGAGGGGTCGTACAGTTCTTGGATTGGCGCTCTCATCAGCGTTCCTCTTCCCATCTGATGGAAAAACAGCACCGAGAGTTTAGAGCAGCAGGAAGGAGGTGGGAGACAAGAAGACATGCTTCTAGAGCTCCCTGTGAGTCCTGATGGGTGGAGGAGGCGGAGAACAAACACGGAGTCATGCAGCTTGGGTTTGTATGTGTGCTATCTGTTGCATTTAGAGATAAAGCAGTGGGGGGGGAGAGAGAGAGAGAGAGAGAGAGAGAGAGAGAGAGAGAGAGAGAAACAGAGAGAGCAACAGAGAGAGAGAGAGAGAGAGAGAGAGAGAGAAAATGAAAGACAGAGAGAGAGAGAGCAACAGAGAGAGCGAGCGAGCGAGAGGTCGGATACCTTTGCCACAGTGACTTCGGCGTGAGTGATGGGAGAAGGAGAGCGACAGAGAGGAGGAGAAGAGACCCCGCTGTAAGCGCCCTCCTCCCCAGACTCCTCCGTTACAGGAGACAGGAGGGTGTGACAGCGGCCAGCCGTCATCTGATGCGCCATGCAGGAGAAAGGAGCAGAGGAGCAGAGGAGCATGGAGATGGAGCGTGAACTATTAAATCAGCCTGTTCGTACCAACAAACCGGTCCTGAGCGGTCCGACCACAAGTGGACCGCTTTGGGTCCGGCTCAGGTGAACACTTATGTGCACGTGTCATGACCCACCTCTGCGTCACATGGGACATGTGTGCATTTGAGTTTTGTATAAATATACAGAACAATTTTGGAGTTCTGCCCCAGAAACTCTGATATGGGCCTCAGATCGATCCGTAACCATGGAAACCTCAGAACAAACCCGTCCCAGTTAGGGCGGAGTGTTGTGAGCATTAGATTCATTCTGTGGGTCATGTGGACTAAATCACCTCTGGATGGATGGATGGTCCACACCTGCAGCCAGAGCGGGTCAGCGTGATCGGGTCGCTGAGGACGGGGTCAGAACCACGTCTGAACAGACGCTCTACATAAACAACGGTCATTATAGCAGGAAGCTTCTATTAGTGAAGTTAGCAGGAGTAAAACGGCTCAGAACCAAATCCAGAAGAAGCAGAATGAGTGCAGAGGTTCAGTGAGTCCAGGATCCAGCTCACCACGACGGCTTGTTCTGAAGAGTTCTTGGACTTCTCCTGGTCCATCTCCTGCAGCCCCTCCACATCGCTGACCGTCAGCAGCATGGTGGCGTGCTTGGCCTTCACTGCCAGCATCTTGCACTTTGAGTTGAGCGAGGCGATCTGCTCCTGGTAACCTTTGATCTTCTGGGCCAGCTCCTTTTCAGAAAGACAACATTTTGTTACTTTTCACGCAGTTCTGAAGAACCTGCTCCAACAGCACCGCAGCACAGCAGGGAGGAGGGCTGAGAGGAAGAGCTGCTGATGCTCGACCTTCCTCTGATTAATCACAGGGTTTGATTTTGTTTGTACTTCGTGGTGAAGGATCTGGGCCTGCAGCTCCTGGATGTTGCTCGTTGGGATCGGTCGGTCCTGTATGACCCGGTGTGCTTCCTCGATCAGGGCCTGGAGGTCTCGCACTTCCTGTTCGTACTGTTCGTGCTGCACCACGGCCTCCTGGGTAAAAACACAACATGGATTTGTTTCTGTTGGATCACAGCTTTTGTACACAGGATAATAACTGTTCCCAGGGACATGTACTGCTGTTGTAGCGCCCCCTGCTGCACCTGTAGTATATTGCATTGCTGAATGGCCACGTGCTGCAGCTGACTGGCGTCCTGCTGCAGACGCAGCGCCGTGCGGCAGACGGCGAGGTTGGGCATCAGCTCCTCTGGGACCAGCAGAGCGCTCTGACACAGCTGCACGGCCTGAACCTGCTGCTTGAAGCTCTCCATGTCGGCCAGCAGGCGCTGCACAAACAGAGGAAGTTCAGGTCGTGTGACGCTGTGGCGTGCAAAGTGAGTAGATCCGGCGGCCATATTGTGCGCATTGATGTGGTTACCTGTCTCTGAGCCAGCTGCTCCTTGAGGCTCTGTCTCGCCAACTCTGGCGAGGTCAGTGTGGCTTGTACCTGTTCCAGAGCAGCGTGTAGGGCCTTCACTTCAAACTCCAGGGCTTCCATGCTCTGAGGAAACACCATCCATGAGTCACGTCTGCCGGCATGAGCTGCACGGACTGCACCTTTAGTTTTTGTCTCTACCTTATTTGCATCTTCCAGGCTCTGCAGCCGCGTCCGGATGCTTTGCTGCAGCTCCTCGCTCAGGCGACTGAGCTCGCAAACTTGTTGGTTCATCGACTCCACCTGCAGCACCTCGGACAGAAGCTCCACCTTCTCCGCCATCGATTCCAGGTCTCCGTGGAGCTCCCGGGACTCACGGAGGACGCCCTAAGGCACAGGGAGCGAGACACAGTCAGAGTGATGACTCCCACCGAAGTGGCGGCGCATGACCTTCACGGTGACGACCTTTGACTCACCTGGTACATTCTTATCTGCTCCTGCAGGTGAACAGAGGAGTTCCAGATGATGTTTGCTCTCAGCAGGCTCTTGGCTTTCTCCGACCACCTGACGGTGAAATCCAGCATCTCGTTGTACTCGTCCAAATAGCAGGCGGCCTGAAGGACGGAGAGAAGAAGGAGACCGTCATGTAGAAACACGCGCCTGAACCATTTACGTCTGGGCTGCGTGACTCTGCTAAGGTTGGTCACCTTCTTCAGCCAGTTGTTGCGGCAGTCTGCCAGCCGCGTGGCGTGGCGATGCATCTCTGACAGCTTGCTGATGGCGTCACCCAGCTGTTTGGCCAGCAGAGGGTTCCTGCGAGCGAACTCCTGCACGGCCACGTCCAGCTCCGAGAGGACGCGACCACAGCGGTCCAGGTCCTCAGCCAGAGTCTGAGATAAACCAAACAGAGGTTCAGAGTGAAGCCGGACCGCTCTAGAAACGGTGCTCATTGCTTGTAATCAGCTAATCTTGGATGGAGCGGCTGTAGCTCGGCGGGTGGAGCGGCTGTAGCCCCGTGGGCGTTGCGGTAGGTTCTCAATCAGAGGGTCAGACACCCTTGACCCCACAATAAGACGTCCGGCTCAGGACTGAATTGAAACCAGATGACCCACCTTGACCTCGTCTTTGGCGTGATCGACATCGGGAGATTTCTCCTTGAACTTGGCGGCGAGAGATTTGAGCTTCTCAGAGGCGTTGTGGATCCTGGAGCTGAAGTCCTCTTTGATTTCTCTGGTCCTCTGAATCTCTCTCTCCTTAGAGAGAACCTGGAAGACAGACGGACGGGTCAACAGACGCCCCCGAACCAAATCTCATTCAATTTGCTTCATAAAGGAAGAAAAGCAAAGTTTAAAGTTTTGCTCAGACAAGAACAAACTGTCACCCGCTTATGAGACGCAACTAAACATATTTATCTCTCTCTGAGTCTCTCTGAGTCTCTCTCTCTCTGTGTCTCTCTCTCTCTCTCTCTGTGTCTGTCAGTCTCTCTCTCCCTCTCTCTCTGAGTCTCTCTGAGTCTCTCTGAGTCTCTCTCTCTCTGTGTCTCTCTGAGTCTCTCTCTCTGTGTCTGTCGGTCTCTCTCTCTCTGTGTGTCTCTCTCTCTCTGAGTCTCTCTCTCTCTCTCCCTGAGTCTCTCTGAGTCTCTCTCTCTCTCTGTGTCTCTCTGAGTCTCTCTCTCTGTGTCTGTCGGTCTCTCTCTCTCTCTCTGAGTCTCTCTCCCTCTCTCTCTCTCTCTGTGTCTCTCTTTCTCTCTCTCTCACTGTGTTTGTCGGTCTCTCTCTCTCTCTCTCTCTCTCGCAGTCTCTCTCTCTTTGAGTCTCTCTCTCTCTCTCTGGTTGTAGCACGAATGACCGTCTCCACATTCTAAATGAGACAAAGACGGTACCTGATCCTCGATGGCGCCAAGAGCGAGCGAGACCTCTGCCAGCTGCATGGAGATCTCAGAGGGCAGGATGGTGTAGAGGTCCAGGTACTTGCTCTGTTGCTGCTCTGCTAATTTCTCCACATTCTGACTATAGGTGATGACATCGCCGTGAACGACCTGCGGAGGGAGGAACCATGTGACTCTGCTTCAGCACAATAATAACCACAACTATATTCTTGGATCACCTTTAGAAACAGAGTTTCCTTTGAAAATGAAGGCAGGAGCAGGTGGAAGGTTGACATTCAAAAGACATCGGCGGTACACCACAGTATGATATCCAGTGATTTGGGGCTGGACCAGAGGTGACCTTACCTCCAGCTCCTGCAGCAGAGAATCGATGTCCGGCGTCGGGTTGAGCAGAAGCTCCCTGCTCTCCTGAATCCAGGCTTTGACCACGCTGAGCTCCTTCTCCACCTCCTCCCTGTCCCGCAGCTCCTGAGCCGCTTGGGCCCGCTTGATCCGGGACTGAGTCAGGAGGCTGGAGGCAAACGGGATGGAAATGACTCAACTCACCAACCAGCCACAACATTAAAACCACCGACAGGTGAGGTCAGCATAACACCGATGATCTTGTTACTGTGGTTACCTGGTTACCAGACAGGAAGTGAACATTTTGTCGTGAAGTTGATGTTGGAAGCAGGGATTATGGAAAAGTAACTTTGCTAAAGACCACATTGTGGCAGACTGGACCAGAACATCTCTACAACTGCCAAATTGGCCAAAGAAGGGGAGAACGTTGCTCCTTCACTCGTCTCTACCTTTCCATCTGGTCTTGAGCGGCTCTGATCTCCTTCAGGCCCGGCAGCTCGTCCTGCTCGTAGGTCGGCGAGGGAACCTCCACGTCGTGCAGCAGGCTGAGGACGTACTGTCGCAGGAGCATGAGCGAGGACAGCTCTCTCTCCAGGTCCTGGCTCAGCAGGTCATACTGGTCTAACAGAGACTGCAGCGTGGCTTTGGAGGCCTTCTCCACCGCGTTGTCAGGGAAACGACTCTGGAGCTCGTCAGAGAGCGCTCTCACCTTCACCATCTGCACAAAACCAAAGTCCAGCTGCATGAAGGAACTAGATCTAATCACGGCATCCGTATCTTCAGCCGTGTGCCTGCATACCTTCTCTCTGAACGTCCTCCACTCCTGTGCCGTGTCCTCCAGCACTCGCTCCTGTCCCCGCGCCACGCTTCGGAGTCGCGTCCAGCGCTGCCACACGGTGGTCATGGAGCGGCTGATGGTGGCCTTGCTGGCGTCGCTGCCCACCAGCTCCAGCTGGGCCGCCTGCTCCTCTAAGCCACTCAGCTTCTCTTGGAAACCGTTGACCAGGGACAACAGAGACTGGAAGCACAGGAGGATTCAGCAAAGCTCAGGACTTTGTACCAAAAGTTCTCGGTGTTAACTTTTCTCACCCGATGGCTGCACAGCTTCTCCTCCGCCTCCTGGCTCGTTGCAGCTTTGGCAGTGGAAAATTCTGTCAGCTTCTTCTCGGCCTCGTTCATGAGCTCGATGACCGTCTGCCTCGCCTCCTGATACGACTTCCACTGAGCCACGCAGCTAAGGAGAAGCATAAGATTCCATGTTCACAGGAACAAATCCGTCACACGTACCGGTACCCGTCTTATCTTGGTACCTATGAAGGACCTCCTGGTGACACTGGAGCTGGTCCCGGACCTCCACTCCTCTCTGCCTGGCTGAGGCCACGCTCGCGCGGAGTTGCTCTTTGGCCGTGGGGTTGACCAGGGTCTCCAGCGGAGGCAGCAGCGCCTGCAGCTCCTCCAGGTGGAGGAGGAACTCCTGCTCCGTGGCCACGACGTCCACCTGCTGCCGCAGACACTCCTCGTAGTTCTCCACGTCCACGCCCAGGCTGGCCTGCTGCAGGAAGGACACGGCGTCCTCCAGCCACTCGCAGGCCGACTGCATCCTGAAGTGGTACTTCTGGCAGAGCAGCAGGGCGTCCTCCAGGGTGATCTGTCCACAGGGACCACCATCAAAGCTTAATCTCAGTCCAAGTCTGACTTTCATGTAGAAAGTCTAAATCTAAAAAACCTTTTGAATTTGAAGGAGATTTATTTTCTTTAACATTAGAGGTTTTATTGTTATGTACCTACTAAGATGGTTTTGTGTTGGTTCTTGTCTGAGAATAATTGAAATGGGTTTCAGAACCGCCGCCTTAGATTATATATCAGTATCCTTTTACTTATTATTACTACAAAAAGTATTTATTGTGAATATTTTCCATAAAGGTATAAATACTTAAGGTATTATTGTCTGGAATCAACGCAGGGGAACACGCCTGTGATGAGGATGAGGATGATGATGATGATGAGGAAGATCCCACCTGTTTGGAGCTCAGTGCTTTCTGGACGTCCGCCTGCAGCTTTGCCATCTCCTCCAGGCTGGTATCCACGTGGGTCGGTACCAGCTCGTTGGCGCTGGTGTACTTCTGCTTTTCCCTGCTGCTCAGAGCCGCCACTATTCTCAGTCTGGACTGGACCTCCTCCTGCATGATCTGCTGCTTCCTGATCTCCTCCTGCACCTTCTCCGCCCTCACGTCCACGATGACGGCGCAGCCCAGCTCGTCTCGGACCTGCTGCAGCCAGTCCAGTGTCCTCTTCATCTCCGTCTCAAAGTCTTTGCTCTGGACGAAACGGTTCTCGCACTCTTCGATCAGCTCCCCGACCGCCGCCTGCAGGGAGCGCAGCTCCTCCCGCCAAAGGACCACCTGATCCTTAGAGGCGTCGTGGGCCGTCTGCTCCACGCGGGGCGCCAGAGAGTCCATCTGCTCCATCAGCCTGGACAGGTGAGCGTTTGCGCTCTGGAGACTCCCCGCCAGAGTGTGGTAGTTCTTCAGCCTCTCCTCGGCCGACTGCGTCTCGGCGTTCACTTTCACCAGCTGCTCCTTGGTGGCCTTCAACTCGGAGTCGACCTGCAGGGCCATGGCTTTGTGGTCCTCAAAAGACTCCAGGGTTTCGTCCAGGTGCTCCACCTTCTGCTCAATCAGCCTCTTGAGGCCGTTGTAGAGGCTCACCAGTTGGGTCATTTCCTCTGGGCGCCACGGTTGACCGGTGCTTCGAAAGCCCTCTTTCTTCTGGTTGAGCTCGCTCACAGCTAAGCCCAGGCTGCTCAGGTCCTCCTGGATCGCTCTGTAGTCGCTCTGCAGGCAGAGGACCTCCTCGGTTTGCAGCCCCACAGGCTGCGTGTCCAGATGGTTGAATTGCTCCTCCAGCTCTTTCAGCGCTTTGTGAGTGACGTCTATGAAGGAGGTGTACTCGTTCCTCGTGAGGATGGCCTGCTGGATCTTCTCCCGCTTCTCCTTGGCCAGTGCTAAGATGCTGTTGTACTGCTGGGGGAGGGTGTTGAGCTTTTCATCCAGGTAGCAGTGGTCCACCTCGTTCAGACTGGGCAGGATCTCCTGACCGGCTCTCTGCACGATGAGGAGGAGGTTCTCGTACTCGATGGCCTGCTCCACTACCTGCTGATACTTCAGCAGCTGCGCTTCCAGTTCAGCGTCTCCGACCATCAGGTTGATTTCTGGGAAGGTGACGATGTCGGCTTGTTTTATCCACAGGCAGATCTTCTCCAAGTCCGTCTTAAAGTACTTTCTGGAGACAAAGATCTTCTCGAGCTCCTGGAGCTTCTGTCCACATCGATGTAGAGTTCTGTCAAAGATGTTCTGCAGCTCCTGCAGCTTTGTGAGGATCTCGTTCTTCTCCTCCTCGCTGGCGTCCCTCATCAGGTCCCTCCCCTGAGACCACAAGGAGGTCAACTCGCTCTGGTAGGCTTTCAGGCTGCTTTGGATGTTCCTGCACGTTCTCACCTGCTTCGCCAGGTCGTCAGGCAGCAGAGCGACGTACTCCTCCGCCTGGGCCTTCTTCTCGTTCTGCTGGACCCAGGAGATGGACTGGCTCACGGCCATCAGGAACTGGGTTCTCTCGGTGAAGGCCTTGCTGAGGTGTTTTCTCCGCTGCACAACCTTCTCGCTCAGAGACTCCACCTCAGACTTGGTGTCTGCGATGAGCTGCTGAAGACGCTGTCGTTCATCGAGGCCCAAACGGGCCAGAACCCTGTCAGCGTCGGTCATGGCCTGAGCCAGCAGCAGCTGCTTGGCCTCCAATTCGCTGCAGATGCTGAGGTGATCAAACAGGAAGCTCTGGGCCAGCTCTGGAGGAGGACTCATCTTCATGGCCTCAGAAAGCGCCGGCCGCTGCTCCTCGGCCCAGTCCCGGGCCTCTCTCAGACGGACCTCCACCTGACTCATATCCTCCAGAGTCACCACTGAGTCCTGGATCTTCCTCTCGATGAGGCTCTGCATCTGAGCCCAGCGCTGCTCAAAGTGGCTGATCTGCTCCTTCACCAGCTCCTTGTCATCCAGGTTGAGGTGCTGAAGGACTTTCTGCTTCTGCTCCTTCAGGTCCTCCAGAACTCCTTTTTCTGCTTCCAGCGTCACCGCCAGCTTCCGTAGAGCCTCCAGGTGCTGCGAAGAGCTTTCGGCGTCGGTTCTGTCCACAAACACAGAGAAAAACATTTCATGGAAGCTCATTACAGACCTCCAGACCATTACAAGTGCTGGATACCTGATGGACACACATACCTGGCCAGGTTGTCCCACTCTTTGGACACCTGTTCAAACAGCGCCTCCACTGCACAGATGCAGTGGTGGTAGTTTCTGGACCTCTGGAGGTCCTGCTCCCTCTGGCTCTGCAGCCCGTCTGCCTGGTGACAGAGCTCCAGCCACCAGCGGCTCAGACGGTCCAGCTCTGCGTGTTCTGGAGAGACCTGGCCACCGTTCAGCCTGCTCACCGTCTCCGTCATCTTGGTCAGGATAGTCTGTTTGGACTGAAGCTGCTGGCTCCATTCCTGTGTGACACGTAGGAACATATGGACCATCACCAGCAGAACCAGGCCCAGGCCCAGGCCCAGTGTTCATCTTAGTAAAGGTTCAGGATAAAGAAAGTGTCTGCTTCTTGTGTTGAGGCGCACGATTCGGTTTCCTACCTTGGCTTGGGACAGCATGTTCTGAGCTATCTTGGTCTCCAGCTCAGCCGGTCTCCTGGAGGAGGTGAGGAGCTGCTGCTCCATATCCTGGAAGAGGCCGCTCAGTTCTTGCTTCTGGTCCTTGATCTCCCTCCAGCCCTCTGAGAGCTGCTGTGCACTGGACATCCTCTCCTCTATCTGCAGGAGACACGCACACACGTCATGTGACCATCCGTTGCTCACACAGGACATTGAGACGGTTCTGCTCACAGCGTGGAGAAGAACGACTGACCGTGAGTTTGACCTGCTGGACCCGAGCAGCTGCCACTCTCACGGCGTCGTCGGACAGGTCACATGCTGAGCACAGCAGCTCCAGGTAGGTGCTGGCCTGCTCCTGTAGCGCTCTGTAGTGCTTCACCTGTGAGCACAAACAGGGGGTCAAAAAAAAAACACTGGCATTCCATTCCAGGAGGAGGCGGAGTTCCGGGTTGTGCTGTACCTGCTTCAGCGCCTCCTGCAGACCGGACGGTCCCTGATGGTGGAGCTCCTCCTGCACGGTGGAGAGCCAGGTCTGGCACTGCTGGAGCGTGTCCTGATGACTCACGTGTTTCTGGAGCTCCCGGTCCAGACTCTGGTACACCTGATGGACAAGATCGAGTTTTATGGAATCCTGGACATTAGAGATTTTTATCATAATTATCTGATATATCGTATAAGATGATGCAGCTCCTATACGGATATATTAGATCTTTCTTCTCAGTCAGTACCAGGAGGGTCCATTCAGGATCCAAATCTGTCCAAATGAGGTAGATTATCAGAAACATATTATTGCTCTATATAGTCAGGGGGTGGGTGGGTTGTTCCACCTCAGATACAGCGGGGGGAGGTGGGGCAGCGGTGGGGACAGAGGTGGGGACAGAGACGGGGACAGAGACGGGGACAGAGACGGGGACGACGTTCTGCCGAGGTTACGTGTGTGCCGTTTCAACCGGGGGTCTCAGGAGCAGCCGGTGACAGTGAAAAGTCCTTAGCAAGAGGAGACAGCGTGATGTCACTTCCTCTAAGCAGAGGACGGAATCAGCTGGTGTCCAACGGTGACGGCGAGGTCTGTTTTGTAGAAAACCTTTATTGACACTCGTGGTTGACATCACACCAGACCCCAGCACCAGTCTGAAGTACGTCACGCCGCTCTCTGCCCAGAAAGGACGGGCCTCTTATTATTTTTATTATTAATATAATTGTGACGTTATTCCTATTTGTGGGTACGAGGGGCTTCTAACCTCACTGCTGAAGAGTTCTGCAGTAAACCTCAGGTAGAGGGTGGAGGGGTTATTTGGGTTATTTAAAGTAGACTCCAGATTAATATAGTTTTAGCTATAAGGTCAGTTCGGTTCCTTCTTCTCGTTAAAAGGCCGTGAGAAGGTCTCATCTAGGCTTCACCAGATCGCGTCACTCACCCGCTGGGCGGTGCTGCAGATGGCGGAGTAGCTGTCTCTGGTTCCCTGCTGGTGAGCCTGGACCTGCTGAGTGATCTTGGCTTGGACCTGGTCCGTGCAGCTGGCAACCAGATCTCCTCCTTTCTGTTTCAGGCTGGTCAGACGCTCCTCAAAGCTGGAGATCTCCTCCATGATCGCCTGAAATAAGAGCGTAACACAACCAGAAGTGTTCAGAAGTGTTCAGAGGTGAACTCTGAAGGTCAGCCTCTGAGGACAGAGGGGTCACCTTGTGTCGGGCGAGCTGCTGAGTGGCCATCTCCATCCCGCTGGTCTGCATGGAGTCTGAGGTCACCAGTCTGCTGGACATCTGTAGGAGCCACCTCTCAACCTCATGCAGCTCGCTGTTGTAATCCTCGTGCTCCTTCACCCACTCAACAAGGTTCTGGACCTGGTTCTGAAGCGGAAACACACGACACCTACATCTCAGATGTACACATGACGGAGCAGGAGCTTCAGGAGGTCAGCCATTTGGTTTTTCTGCTGCCATCATCTCAGGCGTGTGATAAAACCATCGCTCTACGACGGGAGCTTTATGTCTGCGGTGCCTACCTCCGCTGCCGAGCAGACATCTTGGTAGTCGGCCTGCATCTTCGTCAGGTTGTCGCTGACGGCGGCGTCACGGACCGTGTCGAGCAGAGCTTCTCCTTTCTCAAAGACGGACCTCAGCGCCGACTCGTGGGACTGCACCGTCTGCTGGATGGTCTGCAGGAGAGGGGGCGGAGTGGGGGGCAGATGAGGTCCTGTCTGAGATCTGTGAGCGAGGAGAGGAGGTCGGGTCCTCACCTTATACTTGGCGAGCTGAGCCTTCTTCTGGTAGAGTTCTGCTTTAGGCTGGACGCCGGAGGCTAAGAAGTCCTTGGTCTCCGTCAGCCACTGGTGCTGGGCTTTGTATTTGTCCAGGAAGTCTTTGGAGAGCGAGATGCATTTCTCCAGGGAGCTGTGCTCCGAGCGCAGAGCCTCCATCAACTCCTTCATCTGGAGGAGACGAGCGTCCACCTCCTCCTTCAGCTGCTCCGCGTCTGGCTCCTCCAGGAACGCCACAGCTCGCTCCGTCTTCTCCCTCATCGTCTTCAGGTAGATGTGACCCTGGTCCATGTCTGCCTGGAGAGCCTGGATGGGGGCGGAGCTACTTTAACAACACCAATGTATCATCACTGCTATCACACAGTATGAACCTGGACTGTTTCACTGTGTGAACCTGGACTGTTTCACTGTGTGAACCTGGACTGTTTCTCTGTGTGAACCTGGACTGTTTCTCTGTGTGAACCTGGACTGTTTCTCTGTGTGAACCTGGACTGTTTCACTGTGTGAACCTGGACTGTTACACTGTGTGTATTCTTGCTGTGTTGCCATGGTTACATCTTGGCATGAAAAGCAGCAGTATAGCAGTATTACAGTGTTGTACACTGAGACCTGACTCTTTCACTCGTTGGATTCTTCTGGTTCCTTCTGAGATAGTTTTTTTCCATTTTGCTGTGATTTTTGTGAAAACACTGTTTTATATTTTGCGTCATTGCTGTAAGATCTGTCAGACTAGAAACAGGGGAAGTAAACAGTAAGAAGAAGACGCTGGATCACAGTCAGCGGGCTTTAACACTACCCAGAAGTCTCTCTGTCAGAGGGCTCACCTCTAGTTTCTTCATCTTTCTCTCCATGGCAGCGCGGTCCACGGCGTCAACACGGACAGCCACGGCGCTGAAGTTATCCTGCGCCGCGGCGAGCCAGTCTGAGAAGATGCTGAAGATGAACTGTGCCTCTTCAATGCAGGACACCTCCTCCTGTAGCTGCTTGATGGTCTCCTGCAATACAAGGCACCAGGAAATACAAAGTTAAAGGAACACAATCTTCAGGGAGGCTGAACATTTTCCCGGGGGATCTTCTGGCTCCAGAAACGGTTCTGAATGTCTACAGGTGAATGTTTAACACACCCTCATCTGTGAGGGTGTCTGAGCAGAAGAAGACCAGTTACCAGTAAATGCAGAAGCAGGACGTGGTAGCGGGCTGTGATGTTGGTGGCTCTGGAGCTGATCCGACTGCTGACGTGAGTCTCATCCAGAACCTGCTGGGCCAAGATGCTGAGGCCCTCCATCTCCTCCTGATAAACCAGCACTTCCTCCTGCCAGTTCTGCCCCGATAAGAACCAGTAGACGTACGTTAAGGAACCGTTCGCCCAAAACCAACAACTCAGTCAGAAGAAAAACAATGGAAATGCGAATTTCTGGAGCTTTAGGACAGGAACCGGGCCGAGTGGACCCAATCAAGCTGTGTACTCTTTTTTTTTTTCTTTTTTTCCTTTTTAGCAGAATCTATAACCTTAATTAACATTGTTGGTTTTTTGGTAAGGCTTTTATATAGTTATTATTTTATTTTTTATTTATGCTTTTATCTGCTTTTACTTTGTAGCACTTTGAGATTTGATCCAAATGTAAAGTGCATTATAAATTAAATGTATTATTATTATTATTATTACTCTGATCTATCATCTGCATATATGCTTTAAAAGCCTTGAGACGAGACGCAGGCATGGAAATGGTCCAGAGATCAAGACAGTGAGAAGAATTAAAAGGTCTCCTGAGTAGAAGCCCTAAGTAACTGGAATGAAACCTGTGGGATGTTTTTAAACTTAACAATAAAATGTTATCCTGTAACTCATATATAATTAAACGCGTACTATTTCATTTAACTCAATCAGTGCTGTTGATACTTATTATGGTCACTGTTAAGAGTCGACGCGACATGAAGAGACCTGAACAATTATTTATGACTGTTTTCATGACAGGGTTGAAAGATATGTCCTTACAAGGTAAAAATGTGAAATCTAAGAGCTTGATTGGAACAGAGAACGAGGAAGAGTGGAGGAGGAGGAGGAGGAGGAGAGGTGTGCAGAGCGCTGAAAAGTAGATTGTCCCAGTAAGAAACTTCAGAAAGAGGGATTTTACCATCTACGAGTCACGGAGTGGACCTTTAGGTCCAGAGGACTACATTATCTTACACCTTCATAAAAGTGTTCTGGTCACTCAGCGGCTGTGTGGTTTTAATTCAAGCACAAACCTTGCATTAGATGTCTGTGGAATCTGGAAGACACTAAATGTGTTCGAACTCGATGGTTTGACAAGCAGCATTGAAAACTCGACACGACGCCGCCGACGTGTGTTTATCTGAGAACGTCTCCCTGACCTTTATCAGCTGCAGCTGGGCGTCTTTGGTGGCGCGGTCGGACCGCCGGTGGCCTCGCAGCAGCGCTTTGGTCTCCATGCCCTTCAGCCAGCTGTCCAGACGCTGAAACTTCTGCTCCATCTGGCGCAGTTTGGCCAGAGTGCTGTTGAGCTGAGCGCGGGTGTCGGCCAGCCGCGCCTGATACAACCTCCACTCCTGCTGCAGGGTCTCCAGCGCCCTGTCCTCGATCCGGGGCGGACCCCAGGGAGAGACCAGCTCTCGACTCACCAACAGGGCGTTGAGCAGAGCCTGGCCCTCGGTGCAGTGCAGCTGCAGCTCCTGGAGATGGACAGATGTTAGCGTAAACCGAGCAGTGGGTCACATGACCTCTGATCTCCACGTCGAGAGGAGTCGTACCTGCAGCTTCTGCAGAGTCTCCTCCAGCATGTCCACGTCTCCCTCCAGCTGCGTGTAGCAGGCCAGCTTCTCCTGCTCCTGCTCCAGCCAGTCCTCAAAGGCATGGAGGCCCCGCTGGTACTCCTGGTGGGCTCTGACCCGCTCCTCGGCTTGGCCTACAGCCCTCTGAGGACAGAACCAACAGCAGTGTGTTAAACGATAGATGGATCGAACGATAGAACGATGGATGGATGGATGGATGGATGGATGGATGGCAAACAGGACAGTTGGGACGAGTCGATGAAGAGAAACATTCTCCTGCACTGCATGTTCTGAGGATACTGGATAACCCAGATAGAACCAGGTGGTTCTGTGAGGACGTGCTTCTCATAGAACCCCCATCAAACAGGTTATTACCATGGCGCTGTCTTTGATGGCGTTGTAGCGCTCCTGCAGGTCCTGCAGCTCCAGCTGGGTCACAAAGTTCTCAGAGATGTCGGTACTCTTAGCGGTGATGGTGTCCAGCAGGCCGCTGTGGGTCAGAACCTCCTCATACAGCAACTGGAAAACAGAGAGAGCAGGTCAGCTGTGGTGAAATGACTCGCTGTAGCTCAGTGGGTAGAGCGGCCGTTCCCCAGATCGAAAATCAGAGGTAGACAGTTCAAGTCCAGGCAGGGTCTACTTGTCCTTGAGCAAGACCCTAAACTTCGAAGGCTCCGCCCTCTGCTCCCTCAGGGATGGCTCAAATACAGAGAAATAATTTGACTAATATGTTCTGTGTACGTCTTTGATCAATTAAGGATACATTATTATTATTACCCCACATTGGTTCAGGGGCGGGGCTCCAAACACGGCCCCCCGGTCGAGGCAGGACCGCCCCACCACTATCACTACATCCAAACATGGCCGACCACGTCCGTACCTTGGCTTGGCTCAGATTGGCGGTTTTGTCCCTCATCTCTGGACAATGTTTTTCCGCGGGGTCCAGACTCTCCTCCACGCGCTCCACCCAGCCCGCGAACTGGCGGACGTCCTCCTGGTAACTGGTCCACTGGGACAGAGAACCCTCCAGCTGACTGATTTTAAAGAATAACATTCGTTAGTTAAGTTTTTTTCGTATCAGTTGATGGTGAGAAATATTTTTCCTCTTTTAAAAGACATCAGGTCATTATGAGAATGTCAGTCAATCTGATCCAGACCAAACCCACATCATTTTACTCCTATCCCACTTATTTCAGGCCCGTCTCCAAGGTTTGATTAATCGTGCATATATAGGACAGTTTGAGCGGGTCCTGAGGGGAACCCAGGAGGACCAGCTGGACGGTTCTGATGGAGAGATCACCTTTTGCACTGGATCGAGGCGGAGAGCAGGGCGTCCCACGAGTCCTTCAGCTCCTGAATCTGTTCTTGGACCACAGGCACTCCGTCAGCGGAGGTGTTCCTCTGAACCGACTCTCCTCTTGTGGACAGCATCTTCAGCTGGATCTCCTTCTCCTGGCGAGCCGTCAGCAGGGCCTGGCGCCATCGTCGTACATTTATTAATCCAGCAAACAAACGTCGGACCCGACCCTGAGATAAAACCCGGTGACTTTTTCTACCTCCAGCTTGATCATCCTGCTGTCCAGGACATTTTTGTCGGCGGTGGGGGCGCAGTAGGTCTGCAGCATGTGGCTGGTGTCGGCCACCCAGTTCTGCAGCTCCTTCAGTCCAACGGAGAAAAGCTGGTGCTCGGTGACGATCCGGTCAATCCGGGACGCCTTTTCCTGCAGAAGCACCAAACGGGTTTCAACAAAATCAATGTTTATTTTTGAGCATGCAAGCAGACATCTTCATGATTTATAAAGATTCAGTCAAACCACATAAAGAAATAATCCATCCAATGTTTATAGACTTATGGAGCCCTTCAGAATTATTGGCACCCTTTAAAAAAATGAGTAGAACGAGACGCGTAAAAGGTAGTTTTTAACTAAAACATGATCTGTAATTCGAATCATTTAAATCTATAAAAAATCCAACCTTTTTATTGGAGCTGACATGGAATGTCACTTAACAAGATGTCCAGGACCTTTGAAACACAGCCCACCAGCATCAGAGATCCACCACCAGACTTCCCTGTGGACATGAGGGGCTTTTCTCTATGGATAGGCCACACCCAACTTAGATGTTTGTTGCCTAAAAGCTCTACTTTGGTCTCATCTGACCTCTGACCTTGTTCCAGTGAAAGTCACAGTGGTGCTTGTCAAACTGTAGCAGCGTTAGCTTGTAGCAGCGTTAGCTTGTGTGTGGACGACAGCAGAGGCTTTTTTCTTGCTGCCCTCCCAAACAGCTGGTGTTGGTGTTGGTGCCATCTGATGGTGGTTAGGGAGACTTTCTGACCCTGAGATTCTACTGACCTCTGACCTCTCTAGCTGTGATCCTTGGAGAATCTTTAACCAGTCCAACCATCCTCCTCACAGTTTGTGGGGTCAGTTTACAGACACGTCCTCTTCCAGGCGGATGTCTAACATCTCCAGTCTCTTTAAACTTCTTCATTATTGATCTAACTGTTCAAACTGACATTTTGAACTGCTGAGAGATGTTCTTGTCTCCATCATCAGATTTGTGCAGCTCTACAACTTTTCTTTGCTCCTCATTGCTGTGTTCTCTGGTCTTCATCATGATGAAGAACCTCAGAGAGAATCAGGCCTGTGTCACCTCATATTTATACCCCAGTCAAACAGGAAGTCCCTGTTCACCACTTCAGAGTTTCTGCTCACACAGGTGAAGATAGAAACATAAAACAGGACTGGAGATCTTCTTCAGTGACCTTTAACCTCAGGATTTACACATTTGCACTTGTTTTAGTGAAACATTTGTTTTATGTATAAAATATAAAGCCTTTTCAAATTGTGTTTCTTGAATAGGGGGTTATATTTTTGTGATAAATGTGAAGTAAAGATCATAAAGACACTTTGGCATCTTATTCTACTCATTTTAAAGGGCTGTATTTTAGTCTGTTGTTGAGTTAGTGACTCCACTCTTCATCCTCTGTAAACTGATGACATCAGAGCTCCATCCAGTGCCTCTGCCTCCTCTCCAGCTCTACCCCCCCACCCCACCCCCCAGAAGAGCTCCAGAGCACAGGCGGTACTGTACCTTGGTCAGGCTGGTTAAAGCTAGGTACTGAGCAGAGAGCTGCGAGACGCGGTGCACAAAACCCTTGCCGGCGGCGTGTTCCTCCCACAGCAGCCGGGCCTTCTCCCTCAGCCTGTTCAGCTGAGCCTCCTGAGAGGCTAACTCCTCAAGCACAGACTGCAAGAGCACAAGCAGGTATCAAAGATGCATGCGAGCTGAGACTCAGGAGCTAGACTTCAGACAGAGTTCAGGGTTAGAGGTGTCAACGGGACAAAAAGAGAAGCGAGTGAGACATTCGGTCAAAGGCGTGAAACGTTTGGAAGTAGCTGCTAGACAAGTGTTAGCTTTAAAGGGACGTCTTTTATGAAGGAGACAAGTATGATTGGATAGAATAGACACTTAAGAAGATGAGAGGATGGCAAAGAGGAGCAGAAGGATGGCAGCGGCGCTGTCAGACCGTCACGTAGCAGGAATGGTGCGGTCCTGGTTGGTACTGAGCGGCGGTTGCGCTTGAACCCGGCTCAGTGGACATTTGTACCTGCAGCTTGTGAAGCTCCAGCTTCTTGGCGGTGAGGTCATGAGGTCGCGTGCTGCTCTCCTGCACCACCAGCTCGGTGGCGTTCAGGCACTCCTGAAGAGGCTCGGCGCTCTCCTCAAAATCTTTCATCTGAGACAAAAGGTTCTGGAAAATAAACGAGAGAAAAAAAAACACGAGGCTTGAGACGTTTGCTGGACTTAAAGGAACAATCCGTCCAAAAGTGCTTTGAGAAGAGACCTCCAGTTGTCACCTGGAGACTCGTCTCTCTGCTGTGCAGGCTGGACATCATGTTCCTCCAGTCGTCTCTGGCTGTCATCATTTTGACCCGGACCGCGTCGACTTTGTCTTTGGCCGCGACTCCGGACACGAGCTCGCCGTTCGCCACCACGGCGCTCAGCTTCGACTGACCGCGTTCTCTGTCGCTGAGAAACTCCTGAGGAGGGAGGAAGTAGAGGGGAGAAGATGACTGCTATGAGGCTCTTACTTCCTGCTGCATGAATCCTGCACCGTTCCTCCTGAGCCCCACCTGAATCTTCTGCAGGCTCATGGAGGCCTCCTGGACATTCTGAGGGGCGTCAAAACACTTGGCGGCGGTGATCTTGGCGTTGACCAGCCACTGCTGGAACTCTCTGAAGGCGGAGCGGAAGCCTTGCTCCAGCAGCCTCTCTCTGCTCTGACGCTCCCTGGACGCCTGGAGACTGAGACTAGGAACAAGTCAGGGAGGAAGAACGCCATTCAGATTGAAGGTGATCATTGGTCATGATGATTTCTTCCTCTATTCTGGACAGAACCATGTGTGGAAACAACGTGAGGTGGTTTTCTTCATCTTCGATGACGGATCCCCCTCACCTGTTGTACTCTTTGATGAGGGCAGAGACCCTCTCAGACTGTGAGCCCATGTCTCTGGAGAACCGACACAGGTCGTTGAGTTGAGTCTTCAGACTTTCAGATGTGGGCTCAGCTTTGACCAGTTCCTCAGAAACCTCCTGTGTGAACAGAAACAGGCACGACATCAGAATCTCCTACGCATCAGTCCTCCACTGCGATCCCCGCTCACACCAGTGGAGGCGGGACCGACCTTTGCTCTCTGCCAGCCTTTAACAGCGTCCTCTCCGTCCGTCCCTCCCTCTCCTGGAGACAGTCGCAGACGCCAGTCCTGCAGCTGCCGGTTGAAGTCCCGTAGGTCCTGCTCCAGCTGCGCCGTCCTGCTGCTGAACTCTTGTTCGGAGCTGGCTATCTGAGAGAGCGCCGTCTCCAGGCTGGCCCGTGTCTGCAGCGCTCCGCGCTCCCACTGTTCCCACGACGACAGGAGGGACGCCTCCTCTCGCTCCATTGCCTCGTAGCCGCCGGAGCCGGTGTGATCCCTCGCCACCCCGCCGCATCTCTGGACGCGGATCAGCCTCTCCCTGCCTCGCTGCTTAGAGTCCAGCAACTCCTTGAAAAAGCAAAGGGAGAGTTCACACATCTAGACAAAGAGTCTATGAACCTGGACAGAGAAAAGTCCAGGTTCACACAGTGAAACGGTCCAGATTCACACAGTGATCAGTCCATGTTCACACAGTGAAACAGTCCAGGTTCACACTGTGAAACAGTCCAGGTTCACACAGAGAAACAGTCCAGGTTCACACAGTGAAACAGTCCAGGTTCACACAGTGAAACAGTCCAGGTTCACACAGTGAAACAGTCCAG
>VRLP01006936.1:0-24919 GCA_009660295.1 Lophius piscatorius | reverse complement strand
ATGGTAGTTATTATTGTCGTTATTGATATTGTTGTTGTTGTTAGGGTAGTTATTATTGTCGTTATTGATATTGTTGTTGTTGTTACGGTAGTTATTATTGTCGTTATTGATATTGTTGCTGTTGTTAGGGTAGTTATTATTGTCGTTATTGATATTGTTGTTGTTGTTATGGTAGTTATTATTGTCGTTATTGATATTGTTGTTGTTGTTACGGTAGTTATTATTGTCGACATTCTTGTAGTTGTTATGGTAGTTATTATTGTCGACATTGATATTGTTGTTGTTGTTACGGTAGTTATTATTGTTGATTGTTGTGCTTGATGATGTGCTGTTGTTTTTTTGGTAATTCTTATTAATGTTGTTATTGTTATCATTATTGCTGTCATTGTTGTTTTGGTTGTTTTGCTGGTTTCTGACCTCTAGGACGGCACAAAGCTTCCCTCCAGCCAGGTTCATCAGGAGGTGAGTGAGGTGAGCGTAGATCTCTGGACTGGCGTTCATCTTCCCCTGAAGATGAAGATGAAGATAATGGTGAGATGGTCCATCGACCTCTGAGAGGTTAAAAGGTCCATCATGGACAAATAAAAACATCTACATACAAATATTTAAATGAATAATGAAATATAATTACATAATAAATAAATGACTGAATGAACAATTAATACATGAATATATAAACTTATGACCGAATGGAAAAATTCAGCACACATAAACACAAATTAAAAATGTATTAATCTAAAAAAAGTATAAATATAAGAATAAATGAAATCAAAAACTAAATGAAATAGAAACTAAAGAAATAAATAAAGAGTTATGGCATAAAAGGAAATGGAACAAAATTTAAAAAATAAATAAAACAAGATTCATAAATAAATAAATAAATAATTAATTCAAACTAATAATAATCAAATATTAATCAATCAGTCAATTAACTAATAACATTGTAAGAATAAATAACAGAATTCAATACTTCAAAAGAAGAAAGAAGAAGAGGAATAAAGAAGCAAAGCAAACACAACAAAAATGATACAAACGATTAATTGTTTCTCACCTCCGGGTCACCGATGGCCGAGTCAAAGCCGGCACACACCAGAACCAGGTCTGGGCAGAACTGGGCCAAAGAACCAAACGTAAGTATTCACCCTTAACATCTGATCAGTTGATGTCAAATGTGTTTTAGAGAAGGACCGACCTCGTAGGCGACGGGCAGGAGGACGTGATAGAAGACAGACAGGTAGTCACTGTTCTCCATCCCCAACTGAAAGACCAGGACCAGAGCAGAGCATGAAAAACCAGGACCAGGGCCGAACCTGAGCTCAGGACCAGAGCAGAACCCCAGACCAGGACCAGGGCAGAAACTGAGACAAGGACCAGGGCTGAAACTGAGACCAAGACCAGAGCATAACCCGAGACCAGGACCAGAGCAGAACCCGTGACCAGGACCACAGCAGAGCCAGGGACCAGGACCAGAGCAAAACCCCAGTCCAGGACCACAGCATAGCCTGAGACCAGGACCAGGGGGAAACCTGAGACCAGGACCAGGGGGAAACCTGAGACCAGGACCAGAGTAGAACCCCAAACCAGGACCAGAGCAGAACCTGAGACCAGCACCAGTGTAGAACCCGAGACCAGGACCGGAACAGACCAAAGATGTGGGTCATCTTATTCAAACAAAATCAAACCAAAGTTGAAACCTAAATGTCTCTGAAGGTAAAAACTTCTGTAGTTTTATTTCCTGTTTCCTGCTTAAAGCCTGACCATTTCCTGTTTGAAACCTGACCATTTCCTGTTTCCTGCTTAAAGCCTGACCATTTCCTGTTTCTTGCTTGAAACCTGAATCTTTCCTGTTTCCTGCTTGATGCCTGTTTCTTCACCTGGTTCCAGGGGACGTTTATATTGAAGCCGGCCCCCCTCTCTTTGCCCACGCAGTCGTAGTCCGACTCTCTGAGGTTGGGCCAGAAGTTCTGGTGCTGGTAGCGGTGCCAGGAGAAGTAGAGCACGCTGGGAACGCAGAGAGAAGATGTTAGAACTGAAAAAAAGATTCCAGTCAAACAATGGATGAAGAGAAACTGACCTGGGATCATCCTCAAAGCAGTACTGAACCCCCTGACCGTGGTGGATGTCCCAGTCCACGATCAGAATCCTGAGAGGAAACGGGTTTATATCTGAGCAGCTATTGCACGACTGATTCCGTCAGCAGGGATAAATGATGAAATTACCTTTTAACAGCGTGTTTCTGCTGAGCGTAGCGCGCCGCTATGGCCACGTTATTAAACACACAGAACCCGTTGGCGGCGCCGCGCATGCTGTGGTGACCCGGAGGCCTAGAGGACAAACACGTCACAGTCTCAATTCTTTCTTCCTCATCCGGGCCAGACAGGAAGAAGATCTACAACTGAAAGCTCCGTGTTTAGTTCATAGATGTGAAAAAAGAATCAAAGCACGAAAGGTGGTAAAAGATGCCCATTTCAGAATTGGTAACGATGGGAATAAATATTTGGGACTGTTTTAGTTCCATAAATCTTAAAATGTATCCGTGTATGTCGATCTGTATTAAAATTCTGAAGAATATGGATCAAGACAAATGATCTTTTATAAGCCTTTTGTTTTGAAAAATATACTTCTGCTTGAAAATGTACTTATACTTACCATAATACATTTTTTAAAACATTGTATATGAATCATGTAAATAAGTTTAATATTTAAGCTTTAAATAAAGCAAAGTTCAGGTTAAAGCTCAGCATTTAGTTTAGAGGCACTAAAAAAAAGAAACAGAAT
The DNA here is from genome assembly GCA_009660295.1 of Lophius piscatorius. Taxonomy (NCBI): domain Eukaryota; kingdom Metazoa; phylum Chordata; class Actinopteri; order Lophiiformes; family Lophiidae; genus Lophius; species Lophius piscatorius. Next base: position 22,141 of record VRLP01006936.1, on the reverse strand, counting down.
TTGATCATATGAAACAAATATTTGATGTTTTGTTCTGGAATTTTAAATCTATAAGTCATAAACCTGTCTTTGCAAATTGCGGTATATCGAAATTCTTAAATAGTTAAGACTGTTCCATTAATTGTTAAACGATAAATGAAAGTATTTAGTTTTTTAATTCGAAAAATAAGGATCCCTTACAGGATCTGTTTGATTTCCTTAACCCATAAGAAATTCATTCAAATTCCATTGTCTGTCCAAATGGAGAGTCCTCCTGGTTCTGACCCACAGAAACTGTAGAAGAACATGAACTTTGTGGTATTTCTATCAGATTTGATGCAGAAGTTATCAAAGAGTTTCTGAACAAATTCACTGATTGTTTACTTTCATCTTTCTGGAATATAATGTTGTCAGAGCCTTTGATCTAAAAACATCAGCTGATGAGAGGTATGGGTTAGGAGTTCTGTTACACAAAGTCCAGAACTCAGCTGCCAGAATTTTAAGCAGAACTAGGAGACGTGTTGACATCAGTGCGGTTGTTGCCTCTTTGCCTCAGATGTGACAGACTCCTTCTAAGGACCTCACATGGCGTCTCTTTCCTACGCCCCTGACCGATAAGTACCGACCGCACCTTTCCATCGGTTCCAGGGGCCAAGCTTAGGTCCAAAGGCGACACAGCCCCGCCTCCCTGGAACCATCTGACCGAGGAGATCAGGTCTCCTGAGTCAGCGATGTATTCTAAGTCACTTTTTATCTTAAAGTCTTGAGTCAGAATTATAATATAACAAGAATTATTATTTCCCAAATTGACTTGAAAATTTGAATTTAATGGAACCAGTTTTCTGAATGAATGCTGAATATTTAAAAACAATCTCCTGCTTGATTTATTGAGAAGCACTTGTTCCTATTTTCAGATAAATGTTATTATTGTGTATATTAGCACAACTAGGAGTTGATTGACGCAACTCCTAGTTGGTAAAGCCTGAGTTGAGGGAAACTCTGACTAAGTTACTGCATTACAGTCACTCAACGGCTCTTTGTGGTGAGAAGGTCTCAGGGTTCCGACTCTCACCTGACCAGAGCCATGCCGTTCCTCACCTTCCCCGTCAGAACGCCGTCCACCAGCTGCAGCGCCGCTCCTGCAGCCAGCTTGGCGCAGTGGTAGATGTTCTAGGAGACAGAGGAACCATGAGGGAACCCAACAAATGTGGTTGAAGTGACACCAACAGGTGAGAAGGTTTGGGACTAACTGGGTGAAAGTAGACGTCACCAAACTGCAGCGTGAACTCCTGCAGCTCCTCCAGAGTCATGTTGGGCGTGGTCTTCACAGCCTCCAGGTACTCCTCACTGTTGGGAGCAGCAGACTTCATGTCGCCCTGAGCTTTCATTCCCTCTTACTGTCTGACCCAGGTGTGAACGCACCAGAACGCACCTGTGAACCAGAAGAATGTCTGCGTCCGTCGCCTCGCGCACAGGAACGGAGACGCAGCGATCGGCCAGACCGCTCTGGATCAGAGCATCGTGACTCACCGTCAGACGCTCAGGTGACTCGATCATACAGTCAGGACTGCGGAGAAGAAGAAACTCATATGAGCTGAAGGATCTCCTCCTGCGCTCTTTGAGTGAGTCGGATCTTCAGGCCAAGGGTTTTGAATCGGTTCCATACTGACAGAAAAGTGGAAAACCTGAGGTCCATCCCTGCGGAAGACTCCGCACCTTCACCTTTGAGGTCATGGACCTTTGGACTGAGGTGCTGCTTCCAGTGGAGGAGTCTCGACCTAAAGAAACTCTGTCTCAATGTTCACGCAGGGAAACGCCCGAAAGAGAGAGACTATCAGCACCAATTGAATATTTATGTTACTCACTCAATCCACAGAAGTTTGTATTTGGTCATTTCCTCGTCATACATCAGTGCAGTTCCCATCTTCACGCTCCTCGGTCCCGGACGGCTGATGTCTTCTTCTCTGGGGAGCGAGGCTATTTTCAAGTCCTCTAACAGTTTGTCTGTGCTCCTGCGCCCTCTGCGGTCAGAGGCTGTCATGACAGCTGTATTTTTACAAACCAGGTTTTAATCTCCCAGGGGGCTTCAAGGAGCAACTTTGGGCTTCCTTGAGCAGGTTTCCAAGGTAAAACCTGCAGGTTAAGACTGAGAGACCCTCAGAACTTTCTCAGATAAATTATAAAAGTCTTCCAGCGAGCTTCTTGCACGCATTCCGCCGCCTCGTCAAACATTATACAGAGAAAATACAGTAAAACTACTAGAAATATTCTATGAGCACATTAAAACTCTCTACTTTGCACTTTGAGATTTGATCCAAATGTAAAGTGCATTATAAATATAAATTAAATTATAAATGTATTATTATTATTACTTAATCAGCATTAAGTTGGTGACAATAGCGTCTCACTGGTTGCCCATGACGACCACAACGTCTTCCTGGGTCAGAACCGAGTCCGTCTCAGGACTGACCCAGCGTCAGAACCGAGTCAGGCTCAGAACTTGCTAATTTATCTGTGTATAGATTTTAAAGGGACTTTGGCCCTGTTGAAGAAGGAAAATGATTTCAAATCATATCTGAGCTCAGATTTTTCCCAAAACTGTAAAGTGTTTTATTATGTCGGTATTTCCTGTTTATTTTGCACATTGAGATGTATAATGAATAATAATTCATTATAATCAGACAGCAGACAAACACAGAAACGGTAGAATAAGAATAATAGCACTATTTCATGTCATATAATAACATGGTTTATTTATTCAGAAGTTGTAACTATTTTATGCTTTTTCAACTGTAATTTGAAAATGTTCTGAATATTTCTGAAGTGTACCTCAAATACATCACCGCAAACTTTTATATTTATTCCAGCCAACGGCGATCTACGAGTGACCTGTGGAGGGCGGCAGTACGCCCTTGCTGCCTATAGCGTGCCGAGAGTCCTATAAGAAGAAGAAGAAACATCATTTCCGGATCCGGTTATTCTTTCCGGTACGAGAATCTACGCGCTTTACCATCAAAGTCTCCGGATTTCACGGTAAGAGCGACCGGTTTATTTATTCTGACTGTTAACGGGTCATTTTAACGGGTTTAACGCGGGATTGTAGCGGTTAATGTTGATAAAAAGCCGCTTTACCTCTTCTCGGCTAACTGGTTTGTTTAGAAAGACAACAAAGATGGTGGAGTTATTTATTGTTATTGTTTCTACCGTTTCTGTGTTTGTCTGCTGTCTGATTATAATGAATTATTATTAATTTTACATCGCAATGTCCAGAATGAACAGTAAATACTGATTTGAAATTTTTTTGCAAAAATCCCAGCTCAGATGAGCAGTAGCTACAGCTCATACAGACATCAAAGCTAGCACATCTAACACGGACATGGAAGCCAGCACATCTCACACGGACATGGAAGCCAGCACATCTCACACGGACATCGAAGTCAGCACATCTCACACGGACATCGAAGTCAGCACATCTCACACGGACATCGAAGTCAGCACATCTCACACGGACATCGAAGTCATTACATCTCACACGGACATCGAAGTCATTACATCTCACACGGACATCGAAGTCATTACATCTCACACGGACATCGAAGTCATTACATCTCACACGGACATCGAAGTCAGCAAATTTCACACGGACATCGAAGCCAGCACATCTCACACAGACGTTAACTCCAGCATTGAAACAATACGGTTCTGTACAATGAACAGTTTGTGTTCATCTGGTTAGTTTAATCTATTTATCTCCAATAAGGTTATTTGTATTAACTAATCCTGCATTAGCCGAGCCAGACTGAGATAATTTACCTGTTGTCTTTCAGGTGAGGTGGGCACATGATCCAGGTGACGGTAGTTGGTCAGAGGTGACTGAAGGAGGCCATGGAGGACCCATTTGCTGACAGTCTGTGTTCATCAGAACCCCCAGACAGTCCGGTGGGTCTAAACCGTGGTGTCCTCTACCCTGACCTGTCTGTCATCATCCCAGAGACCCCCAGGTGAGATAGAACCAAAAAACTGTCCAAACTCTACCTGTAGATCATAAATCATAGGCACATTCTACAGTAGATCAAGAGCAGCTAGAGCTGGGCTGTCAAACTCAATCTCAGAGGGGGACAAAATTAAAGACCACACGTAGGGCCCAACAGAACTCAAACCGGCCATGTTTAATCTGAGGTATTATGGCAATTCTATTCAGTTTTTATATACTAATTTTATGGAATTCTGAACAAACCAACAGAATAAAAAATATTCAAATTACAGATTAGATTACATCTAAAATCAATCAGATTTTAAACTTCAACAAGAATGAACTTTATATGTTTGTTGCTAAACGGCTGGAATAATTCAGACATTTCAGTCTTCTGTCACCATAAAAAAGTAAAAGTAGAAAAACAGTCATGAACAGAATCAATGAGTTTTTCACATTAAATGTCTACAAGTTTATTTGTTTTCTTGTTTTTGACACAGTTCTAATAACTAATATGTTTATTATTTATCATATTTTAAAAAGATTTATCAACTATTTCTCTTCCCGTTCTCCGTAGCCCCTCCTCTGAGGGTTATTCTAATCTTAATCAGAGTGACTAGATGAACGCTGATAACAGAGGAGCAGGCGAAGCACAGGCGCGCTTGATTGACGTGCCGGCCATGCAATGCATTCTGGGAATTGTAGTGTCTGTGGTGTTTGTGTGGTACACCAGCGGGCCAGTTATGATAAAAAAAAAATAAAAATTAAATATTGTCTGGCGGGCCGGATGTGGCCCGCGGGCCTTGAGTTTGACACGTCTGCTCTAGATCATAAATCATAGAAAAGGGCTCTGCAGTAGCTTAGGAACATGTGGAGCACACCCAGATGTTAAAAAGAATGAGCTATAGTGTATTCACCAGGTATGAATGTAATGGATGCCAAGTGATGATGTCACTCTGGTTTGTTGTTGATGATGTCACTCTGGTTTGTTGTTGATGATGTCACTCTGGTTTGTTGTTTCCAGCCCTGTGATTGGTCGATGCAGTAAAGGTGTTTGCAGCACAGATGTACGTGTCAGTCCTCAGGTGGGCGGAGGCTTTTCACCTAAATTCAAAAGGAGGCGTCTAGCTGCAGACTCTCCTCTGAGGGATTTCCCCCCGGGCCGCTGGCTGGAGGCGCCACTCTCCTCCCCTTCATCTTCCCCTTCCCCACCCCCCTCCTCCTCATTTTCTTCTGCCTGCTATTGTTCCTCCTCCTCCTCCTCATCTACCTCCTCCTGCCTCACACATGCAACTGTGGTGAAGGCAGAGTTTCTGGCTGGAACTACAGCAAAATCCAGACAAACTTATTCCAGACAGAGGCAGAGTCCATCGCCATCGTGTGAGTCTCTGTCCTTTTTGACAGCAGAGGAGCGGAGGTGGGTGATGGGCGACTTGGGAAACACCTCAACAGGTGAGAAAGGGTCAATGATGGTTTGGATGCACGAACCAGGTTACAAGGACTGAGAGTTTCCTTTTGCTTCAGTCACAGCAGCAGAAATGATCGTCATCAGTGATGATGAGGAGATGGCGGTTCGTTTTGCGCAGGTGGAGGAGGATGAAGCTTTGGCTCGAAGCCTGCAGGTAGGATGCTCCTCCTGCCAACACCCACCACTCACCTGTGGGGATGTTGACCCTGTTATTGATGATTGTTATAAAGGGATGAAACCATCTAATTTTCAAGGTTGTCCTCAAAACACAAGACGAGCCACTACATCCATATGCCCTCAAACAAGAACTCCACCTACTTGCTCCCTCAGGCCTACCTGGACTCCATCCACTGGCTACATAGATACACTGCCTGGCCTCTAAAAATGTTGCTCTCTAACATTTTGTTGGATACCTTTAGCGTTGAATACGGAATATCGTTTCGATAGGCTTATGCAATGTCAGCTTCATTTCTGTCCAGAGTCCAAGTTTCTTGTTTTGATGATGGGAACGTCGGGCCACTGGTGGTCCAACACTAGAGGGCTTCACAAAAAAGGATAAAAATGATTACAGTTAGTGGTTTAAAAGACCAATGGCAGCGGGTATAAATTATTTTTGAATCCTGCTTGTCCTACAATTTGTGTATGGCAATAGCTGAAAATGCTGAGTCACTGGATGGATAGAATCTACCGGACCCCCCATCCTGGCCTTCTCCTTCTTCAAAACTGACTTCATCAATTCAGTGAGTTTACATAAGGTTGTGCCTGTAATTTTGATAAACATTTTAACAATGTCCTGCAATAATTTTTCTTTGTTTTTCATAGAAGTTGACCGATCCCAGAACTCAAAAACCAGAACAGACTCAATAAAACAAGAATGAACTATTTTGAGTTCAATTTTAAGTGTTGTCCAGATTAAAACTAGGAAGTTTCGATAAAAGTGCAACCAGCTTTGCACAGGTGGAATTCAAAGCTGGAGCCTTTGAACTCCACCTGAGGTTCACAGGTCAGCTTGCTGTCAATAACAATGCCACATTATTTATTTTGGTCTACAAGCTCTACGGACTGGTTATTGATGGACCCTGAGGAGATGATTATAGGATTTTTCTTATGTCAATAATTGTCTCATTTGTCTTGGACACATTAATGTCCAAGAAGGACGACTTGCACCACTCGGTGAATTCAGTCACCAGGGCCATGGCCATAGTCCACAGCGTTGGAATCATCAGCAAACTGGAACATGTGTCTCTACTTGTTGATTCTGACAGTCATTGGTGTACGATGACCATAGAGGGGGTGAGAGAACACACCCGTAAGGTGATCCAGTAGAGGAAGACAAGACAAGACTGGAGAAGACCCGGTTGGCTCTCACATGTTGAGAGCTTTCTGTGAAGAAGTCCATCCGCCAGGAAATCAGTCCAGTATCCAAGTTATGGGACACTTTGAATATCTCTCTAGGAAAGCATGGCTGCCATTGCTGAAAGTAGTTCAAAGCTGATGAAAAAGCTATAATAAGTAGCTGCACAAAAAAGATGTCGCCTCCTCTAGATGTGCCAAAACCAAGTTCAATAAAGTGTCTGTTGCATTGTTTATCCCTCTACCTGGCCTGAATGAAAACTGGAGTGGATCTGACCTTTCTTCCACAAATTTTTGTCCATCCGGCGCATCTGCTGGAGCCGCTCCACTGTGTTCACAAAAGCTCTGATTGTAAGCTCATCATTGACCAAAAAACATTCATTTATTCATTCACCCAAGGGCATTAGCCTTTCAAAATCTGAGTCCAGTTCTTTGAGCTACCCCTCTGTTAGAGCCAGCAGACATGCCTTTGGTATATTCCGTCAGAAACTTGACATTTGCCCCCCGGCTCTGGCACTTTATTATGGAGGGACTGGAAATTGGCATTGATGAAAGTGGGTAGATGTATCCGAAAATGACCCTGCCTTTTGAGTCTCCGGCGTACATCACCACGTCTCCCCCTTTTCTTCATGCTCGTGGCCTTGGGTTACCAGGGTGGACATTAAATGGCCACCCTGTTCTTTGTCTGCCAGACCCAGTTTGATCAGGAGGACACTCGGAGCAGGATCATCCACAACCGCCATCGGAGCCAGCAAAGGGTTAGGCCCTCCAGCCACCACAATCAGAGCCATCACAGGGTGAGGCCCTCCACCAACCGGCCAATCAGTACCTCTCATTCCTCTGATGATATGTGACTGTCTTCCTCTGCAGTTCAACCCATACCTCGAGCCCAGCTGGATGCCTAATCTGCTTGCTGCAGTCTCTCCACTGGTCAACATGGAAGATGGTGAGTCAGCAGATGCTGGTAGTGTGCAGTTAGTAACACTTGCAAACCCTTATGAACGCTGTAAACATGTCTGTGTAGATTATCCTTCATCGAGGTCCTGGTTCTCCAGGTGGGTTGAATCCAAAGCAACTGGGCTTCTGATTTGGTTTGTAGACATTTCTCCTGTATTCCAGTTCTATCTGCCTGGTTGGGATTCAGAGATTTTATGCCTCCGTTTGTCAGGAGTCATTAGTGATAGAGTGGTCTTGATCGTCTGCTGGGGTATCTGCCTTGTGAGTCGTTACAATCATGTGGTTTGTTAGCATCATGTGAATCGTTAGAGAGTTGTGGACGATGGCGAAACCGTCTGGGGAGAGGTGTTAAAAGCTGCATTGTATGTGGTTGGTAGCCGTAGACCCCCACCCTTGTTTAGAGAGGGCCGCTCCAGTTTGACATGGACTGCTTCCTTATCTCCTATATAAAACTGTCAATCCTCTCTGTCCAGAATGTGAATGTTATCCTCAAAGAAGTGTCCCTTTTCCTTGTGATGCTGGTGGCCTGTTGAGTCCTGATGAGCATGCTTTCCTGGTCGGGTCCATGTTCTGGTTTTCCTTTGCTGGGCCCTGTTCTGGTTCTGATGAGTATGCATATCTTGTGCTGTGCCATGTTCTGGTCCTGGTGATTTCTCTCCTGTGCTGGGCCATGTTCTGGTTCTGATGAGTATGCATATCCTGTGCTGTGCCATGTTCTGGTCCTGGTGAGGTTTCTCTCCTGTACTGGGCCATGTTCTGGTTCTGATGAGTATGTATATCCTTAGCTGTGCCATGTTCTAGTCCTGGTGATTTTGTTCTCCTGTGCTGGTTCATATTTTTGTTCTGAGGAGATGGCTCTCATGTGCTGGGCCATATTCTGATTCTGATGAGCTAGCTCTTTTGTGCTAGGCCATGCTCTGGTTCTGGTTCTCCCTACAGGTCAATGCTCCTCGCTGCGTTGAACTGCAATCCCTGCAAACAATCCCTTTCTGATGTCTTCCCTTGTAAAGTTGATGTTGTTGTCAATTTTGTAAGTTCACATAAGAGAAATGGCTATTTAGGGTCTGTCATTATTTTTCTCAGATCCGATTGGTCATCGCCAACGATGGGGGCGGGGCCAAAGGAGGACCGCCATGCCTGAGTTTCCAGAGGACCTTCAGGGAAATGACTATGAGGTGAGGGAGAGGATCTCTGACCTGTTACCCACTGTCTGTGCTTTTATTGACGACCTCTGACCCGTTACCCACTGTCTGTGCTTTTATTGACGACCTCTGACCCGTTACCCACTGTCTGTGCTTTTATTGACGACCTCTGACCCGTTACCCACTGTCTGTGCCTTATTGACTGACCTCTGACCCGTTACCCACCGTCTGTGCCTTATTGACTGACCAACCAACCGCAGTATTTCCAAAAGGATTTAGAGAAACTGTGGGGAAACATTTTTCCCAGGAAGAACATTTTTTTCTCAGTGCAGTATCTGAGGTGTTTGGCTAGGGAGGAGGTCCTGAGAGGAGTAGCGAGGAGGTTGGCTTCAGAGGAGTGGGGTCAGAGGGATGGACAGTGACTGGGAGGAGGTCCGTGAGGTAGGAGGGGTCCAGTCATGGGGTGCTTTGTGGGTGAGGAGAAGTCTCCCCATTCTGTAATGGGCAGCCAGTGGAGGTTCTGGAGGGCAGGGGTGATGGGGTTCTGGGAGCATGTGAGGGCGAGGAAACGAGCAGCAGAGTTCTGGATATACTAGAGTTCATTGAGGTTCTTGGAAGTTGTGCCATAGAGTGTGCTCTTGTATTAGTCGGGTTGTGATGAAAAGATCTTGAATTCTAGAAATACCAGTATCTCTCGATCTTCTGAAAACCCATATTTGAACAAAAAGTCAAATGGTGTAAAGTCAGGATTGTCCACAAAAGGTGCCAACACAGAATATTGATATGTTATAGCAAACTGTCTGTGGCATGATTCCAGGTTTTTAGTTTTTCTGACGCTGTAATTATCTTAATCTGTTCTAGTGAGAGAAGATTCTTTTCTAATGGCTTATCTGAAATAGCAGGTTCACAATCAGTTGACTCCAAATCAGGAAATGAAGAGTTGGGCTCGGTTCTTATCCGTTCTGTTCAATTGGTCTGTGTTTACTTGACTTTTATTTTTAACATGCCTGCAGGGGAAACTAAATCATTCTTTCCACCTGTCTCTCTCTCTCTGTCTCTCTCTCTCTCTCTGTCTCTCTCTCTCTGTCTCTCTCTCTCTCTCTCTGTCTCTCTCTCTCTGTCTCTCTCTCTCTGTCTCTCTCTCTGTCTCTCTCTCTCTGTCTCTCTCTCTGTCTCTCTCTCTGTCTCTCTCTCTCTGTCTCTCTCTCTCTGTCTCTCTCTCTCTGTCTCTCTCTGTCTCTCTGTCTCTCTCTCTGTCTCTCTGTCTCTCTCTCTGTCTCTCTGTCTCTCTCTCTCTGTCTCTCTCTCTCTGTCTCTCTGTCTCTCTCTCTCTGTCTCTCTCTCTCTGTCTCTCTCTCTCTGTCTCTCTCTCTCTGTCTCTCTGTCTCTCTCTCTCTGTCTCTCTCTCTCTGTCTCTCTCTCTCTCTCTCTCTGTCTCTCTGTCTCTCTCTCTCTCTGTCTCTCTCTCTCTCTGTCTCTCTCTGGATGACAGACTTAGTATGACATCTGTTGCACAAACAAGACGAGGCAGGTCCGGTTCAGTAAACCCGCAGACAGTCAGAGCCTGTGAGGAAGAGGAGCTGACACCTTTGACCCGTGAGGTTCTGCCCTGAGATGACTCTGGGACCGGCGTCAGGCGTGTGAAGCTGCCTGCTGGGTTTCACACAGAAGATACTGAGAAATGTCAGGAAGGACATTCTGTCCTGAAACAGCCGGTGTGACGGACCGAAGGTTAAATATGTCGACCTTTCACCTCCTGTTCACCTCACACTCCCGATTTAAAGGTTCAGCGTTTGTGAAAAGGCGTCCGAACGTTTGACCCAGAAGCTCATAAACACGAGTCGCTGCATTGAGACAGAACAGGATGAGGCGGGTCAAAGGTTGTTCACATGATAACAAATATGCTGAATATTGTTCAGATAGGATATCTGATCCGTTTTAGCATGTTTTAACTGGAACAGTGTGATGGACTGAAAATCTAAAGCAAAGAATCTCAGTAGGAATGTTGACCATATCAGCTGTTAGTGTTACAAAGACAAAAAACAACTGTCAGCTCATAGTTTAAACTTTACTGCCTCAGTTTAGCCTCTGTTAGCCTCTGTTAGCCTCTGTTAGCCTCTGTTAGCCTCAGTTTAGCCTCTGTTAGCCTCTGTTAGCCTCAGTTTAGCCTCAGTTTAGCCTCTGTTAGCCTCAGTTTAGCCTCAGTTTAGCCTCCGTTAGCCTCTGTTAGCCTCAGTTTAGCCTCAGTTAGCCTCTGTTAGCTTCTATTCAGCCTCAGTTTAGCCTCAGTTTGTTTTTTTTCTGTCTCCTGCCAAATAATGATGTGGGATTTGAAAGCCTTGCAGCAAGTATATATTAAAACTGTTTGACACATCAGTTAGCGAAGTTCTTATTAAAACAGCTCAATGAGGAGCTCCTGAAGACCGAGCTGGGTCAAACCGGACCCGCTCATCGTTCTGGTATTACTGGACCGGCGCGTGATTCTCATGTGTGCAGAGGAAAACCTGCAGACTTACATTATACAGTTTTTATCTTCTTTAGCATTGATCAAATTCAATATTCTACTTCATAATCCTCGTGGTGCCTTCAGGACCAGATGATCTCGCTTTGATGTTCTGTGAAAGAAACTGGTTCTGGAAACAGAGAATTGATGCATAAAAGACACACATCACCAAAAACCTACATTTCCAGCAGTCAGGCGATGCTGCTTCTGAAAAATAAAGTTCTGCTTTACAAAGAAGACTAAATAAAAGTCTTGTAAGTAGTTCACTAATAAGTTGTAACACTTTAGAAATGATTAATAAGCTGTTATAACTCATTAGATATAAAAACTATCAGGGACCTGATGCTTGCCAAATAGTGAGCCCACTTGTCTGTACTGCGGACTTGATGTTGCCAAATAGTGACCCACGTTGATACACAAAGAACTATGTTATAAGCTGTTCATAAACGCCAACTAATGACTTATTAAGCCTTTTATCTACTTCCTGTCCTCCTCTGCTCCTTTCATCTCTGCTGTCTGAATGTCGATGAAACTCTTCACCTTCATATTATTTGACCTGCTCCAGGAATAATTGTTATGCAGCGCAGCGATTAGCTGTGACTAGCCAGACAGTAGTTTGGGGAGTGCCTGATTTGCTTTGCAGCGGAATTTTATTTGTATGAAGCCAAAATTCCGATCGGGATTAAAATGCAAGTCGTTGTTCGGCAGCGCGTAGCCATGCTAGCAGTTAGCGGCAAGACCACCGGTACCTGTGTCAGGTAATCCGCCAACAGCTGTTTGGGCCGTCAGGCTCCCGTGGCCTAAATGCTCAAGAGTTGATGTCTTCTCTTGGATGGATGGCGAGAGAAAGAGGGTGGAGAGTCCTCTCTAATATTTGTAATCCCTCCACCTTTAACCAAACCTCCACCCCCGCTCCGAGTTTGGTTTGGTCTGGAAACCTCCAGGTCAGGGGCGTCGTCTGATGTCCAAAGGCCGCGTGCTGCTGCACAGGAAGTCAAAGGTCTGCTTAGGACAAGCAGCCCTCCCACCCTCCGTCATACCAAAGTCCAGCGCCGCCCATGAGACACGAGCCAGATGTTCAGCCATCAATCACAGCATTGTGTGTGTGTCTCTCTCTCTCTATCTCTCGCTCGCTCGCTCGAGTAAACGTTAACTCTGTCTTTGTGTGAGTGCAGCTTCTAACATCGGTACGAGAGCGGGGAGTGGAAAGTTGGCAGGGCCGCGAAAGAAATCAGATTTATACGCCGAGGAAGCTTTTAGTGAAGGGACTGAAGGGAGAGCGGATGAATCACCTCATTCATTGATGATGATGATGAAGATAGTTTGTCCGCGGAGTCTGAAAGCTTTTGTTGTAAGCTGACGAGGTCCTTAACTTTAATTTCTCTGCTGCAGTGTGTGTGTGTGTCAAAGAGCATGTACACACATGTACATGTACACACAGACGGGTTTTTGGACTTAGAAGAATAAAGCAGAATAAAACCCATTTGGAGACTTTTCATCCGCACACGTCTGTCTGACTGAACTCACCTGACCGTTTTCTCGAGGTGAATCCGTAGGAAACCCATTTCCCTGATTCTGATTGTGATTCTGATGATGTGTTTACACGTTGTCCTCAGGTGAATCTGGACTCGGTAAATCTACACTCATCAACTCCCTGTTCCTGACGGACCTCTACTCCAAGGAATACCCTGGACCCTCCCAGCGCATCAAGAAGACTGTGCAGGTGAGATCCAGTCCGTCTGGTGCCACGCATCATTCATACGCCCTCCTACCTGGGGGTGGGGGGGTCTAGACACGCCTCTATGATGAAAGGTGGAGCTTCTTCAACAGAAGTCCAGTTATTTTCAACCCACATGGATTATCGGCACATATTGAGTTTTTCCAGGAGGGGGGGGCTCCTTTCCCCGGTGAACCCAGAGGGTTCTGCAGGCTTCATGCGTTTTTCATTTAGTTCTGGTTCTACCGGGTCTCGGTGTCCGTCACACGGATGAATGATGAATTCATGAATAATCCTTCCATTCAGTCGCAGGAACATCAGCTGAAATAATAGAAGGTAATATGGAAACTGATGTGAGTGGTCCATGATGTCACAGCCATTCCAATGGACTCAGTCCATCCGGGCCAAACTAAATCTCAGCTCTGCAGGCGGGATTATGGATGGGAACGTGGTCTACCTGCCGGTGCCGGTGGTCCGGTTTTGATGAGACACAGCTGTACGGGTTGTTGTAGGCTCCCTTCCAGAAACGCTAACTCTTCGTTGATGGATAATGGCTGCTGGTGCTGGTGCTGGTGGGTCAGTATTTATCTCATGACTGACTGCTGAGGTCCAAATATGAAGGTGCAGCGTGTTATCAGGTTAACGGTGACGGAGCTCTGATGGGTGGAGGCTGGAGTATTTTAGACTGAACGGGTTTCTGACCTGGATCCAGATTGAATTTGAGCTCATTTGTCTCTGATGTTGTTAAAGGCTAAGAGTCAGGGTCAGGGGTTAAGTTAGGGTTAAAGGTCAGCGGTTAGGCTAAGGGTCAGGGTCACCGCATAACGTCACTGTGTTGGCCAAATAAAAACACTTTTGTTATTAATTTTAAAATAGAAATGCAAAGAACCGGTGCTTAGTCAGCTCTGGCTCCGAACCAGCCGTGGAACCTAGTTCCAGCTCGGTGGAAAAGGGTTGGTGTGTGTCTGGTCTGGTCTTAAAAGCTGGAGCGGTCCAGCTTTGTGTGACCGCCATAACCACGCTCATAAAGAGATCCGCTACCAGACCTCTGCCGCTAGGCATTCTGGGAGATTCTGTGTCGGCTCTTTGAGTGGCAGAAACAAAGGCCTCTCAGACGCCGGCTTCATTCTAAATGTTGACCGAGGAGAGAACCGTCAGAGGTCGAATGGGTTAAAAGGTCCGAGGCGGGTGATCTCTGACCACCCTGTCTCCAGAACTTTTCCAACATGCCTCTTTTAGAAGCTCCTCCTGCTTACTGAGATGTTTGCCGCCACTTCTCCTGTCCGTGTCCAACACAGACCTCTGCAAGTTCTTTCATTTGATCCACATTTGGACTAAATCGGACAAACGGTCGAGAAATTATGGACCCAAAACGTCTGAAGCTAAAGCTCCTCCTGGTTCTGGAAATATGGAACCGAGCGTTCCCAGACTCAATCCAGTTCTTCCTCACACTGAAGTCTATGTATGTATAACATTTTAAAATGATGCATGGATTACTTTGTGGGTTATGTCCAGAAAATGGAGTTCTTGATTTTTAAAAATGCTCCCTCTAGTGAGTAAAATACGAACTACGAGTAGAAATATGACGTTAACACGTTAAACGTTTGGACTGAACGGAACCGACGGTACAGAGATTCTTACCTGACGGGTTTTTAGATAAACCCCCAAGGTTCCTAAATATACAACCGATCGGTCCCAAAATCTCCCTAGCTCTTCCTCACGCGCGGCGATGACGATGATTGATCCGTGATGTCTAACTTTTGTGGATGTGACGATGTTCTCAGAGGGGGCGGAGTCCCGTCAGAGTTGAGGTAACGACGGATCCGGGAGGAGGGGCTTAAGAGTAAATAGAATATGCTGTCGGGACTGGAAGCGGCTCCGGTTGAAGCAGAAGACTGGAGCGACGCAGCGGTGGAGGAGACTGAGTGGGTGGAGGAGACTGAGTGGGTGGAGGAGATGGAGGAGAGAAGGACGTGACCGTGGAGAAAAGAGCGTGAGAGAGAAGGATGGAAGAAGTAGAAGGGAAACTGAAGCCACAAGACCTGCTTTTCTCCTTTTATGGTCAGGATAGACCAGGAGGAGGAGGGAGGCTGCGTCTGGATGGGCGATGAAGACGAGGACAGAAGTGTTTGGGAGGAAAAGGAAATGAGCGGAGGGAAGAAGTTGGTTAGAGCGAGTAGCAGGACAGGAGGGTAAGAGGAGCAGACGGTGGGGGAGGAGAAGGAAGGAGATCTCAGACTAATGAAGGTCTGAAGGGTTAGAAGGAGGCGACTGAGGAGAAAAACAAGGACCCCCCCCTCTCTCCCCCCTGATGTGGTCAGGGGCAGGTCAAGAATGTTCCCAAGAAATATTCCACCCACCCCGATCCTGGAATGTTTCTAAACTATTTATTGACAGAAATCATAAACAAATGAGACAAAGAGACAAAATGACACTAAAATAACTTAGAATGAATGTTTTTTTCCTGACGGGGAAAAGAAACACTTGGGTTCAGGATTCAGACCTTCGTCATCACAAACATGCTTCACCCACTCCGCCCACAGCGGCTGCCTGCTGCTGGGCGGAGGACGGTGCTTCTGATATCCGGGTTAGAATCCCTGATCTCTCCATTTGTATGAGATATTTTCTTTATGCATAGATGTATGTTTATATGTATACACACATACATATAAAATCCTGGACCGGATCAGGGGGCTGGATCTGATCCCAGATCCTGTTGGACTGATTCCAGTCATAATATTTCCCTGATTTGGATTTTCGTTTTTCCACAGCTGCTGGTGTTTAGAGAAAAGTTCTGTTTGACAACTTTGTCTTCACTCGTTAAACTAGCGTGACACTGCGGTGGTCCACACATCCATCGGTTTCACGTTCCCGGCCCACAGTCCAATCCACCACAAAGTTCTGAACGTATCCGGTCCGGAGTTTTTTTTGCATAAAGCGGGATGCTGGTGAAAACGGTCCATCCTGAAATCCTGGATTCTGTCCTTCATTTATTGGCGGGAAAGTTCACTCGGTTCTTTTGGGCCCATGTTTCATGTGTCCTGTTTGTGGAAGCCGGTCCAGAAGTTTCCGTCTGACCCAGCTGGTAAACAAACCAACGTAACAACCACACAAGCGGTCATGGACCTGGTTGAGACCGGAAGTCCTTCCAGGAGGTTCTGATTGTTTTTTTTAACAAACTCTCAAATAAAAAATGCATCTTCTCAGTAACTTTCCTCAGCATCAGAACTTCTACAGAACCCCCCCTCCTGGCCCAGTTCATGATTTTTGACGCAGCATCTTGGCTCTGGTGCCGGGTGACCTACATTTGGACTGTAGGAAACGAATGAGGAGATGTTGCATCTTTGGCTTCACCACATTACAGCGGTTCTGCTTTGCTCCGGTCAGAACCAGCACAAGCCCGAAAACACCCCCTTTGGATCGCTGCTCACGCCGAACCTCCTGTGAACCCCGGCGGGTCCAGACGGCGGATTCTGTTGTGTTGGAGTGTTGCTGTGGTCCGGAGCTGAGGCGGGAGTCGGGCTCGGTATTTTTATTCCAGAACCAAACCTTTCATGCTGCGTCGCACTCTCACATTCCCACAGATCCGATTCCTTTTTAAATAACGGCGTTGAGTCTGACGGCATTCTTGAGGTTTTCTCCCGATCTGTTTTCCTCTCGCAGGAAGAGTGGAAATAGCAGCTCTGGTTCTGGAGCGACCGACCCGCCGCACACGCACACACACGCACGCACACAGATACACACACGCTCACACGCACACACACACACACACACGAGTGATAAAAACGCTCAGCTGTAAAGTCAGACGCATCATCAGAGGTTCTGTGGAAGCCGAGGAATGTTTGTGCTGGAGCGAGAAGCCGGTAGTTTGAGTTAAAGGTCCGATCCTGAAATAAGGAGTTGGCCTCGTGAAAAGTATGCGGCGGAGCGAGGGGACGGCGTCGAGGCAGGAAGTGATGAACGTGAATGTGAACATGTGTGACTGGAGAGTGAGATGGAATTCTTTTATTTGAATGCCTCTGAAGCCACACAGTTATTTTCTCCACGCTCACACATCATGGGTGACTTGATGACCTCAGCGGTGGGGGGGGGCGGGGCTTCACTGGGCGTACGAAGGTTCTGACGGCTGAAGTCCCCTTCTTCAAACAAACCACCTCCTGAACCGGAGAAACGCTCCACCTCTGCTGCAGTGGTCCTTTAATGAAATCTTACTTCTGTCACAACATGAACAGGGGGTTCTCTCACACACACACACACACACACACACACACACACACACACACACACACACACACACACACACACACTAACACACAGACTCACACACACACTAACACACACACACACTCACAAACACTCACTAACACACAGACTCACACACACACTAACACACACACACACTAACACACAGACTCACACACACACTAACACACACACACACATACTAACACACACACAGACACTAACACACAGACTCACACACACACTAACACACACACACACACACACATACTAACACACACACGCACACACACACTAACACACAGACTCACACACACACGCACACACAGACTCACACACACACGCACACACACACTAACACACAGACTCACACACACACACGCACACACATACTAACACACACAGACTCACACACAGACACACACACATACTAACACACACAGACTCACACACACAGACTCACACACACACACATACTAACACACACAGACACTCACACACACACTAACACACAGACTCACACACAAACACTAACACACAGACTCACACACACTAACACACAGACTCACACACACACACACACACTAACAAACACACACATACTAGAACAGACACTCACACACACACTAACACACAGACTCACACACACACTAACACACAGACTCACACACTAACACACAGACTCACACACACACTAACACACAGACTCACACACACACACACACTAACACACACACATACTAAGACACACACAGACACTCACACACACACAAACACGCACACACTAACACACACACACACTAACACACACAAACTCACACACACATACTAACACACACAGTGACTCACACACACAGACACACACACAGTGACTCACACACACACACAGACTCAAACACACACACATACTAACACAGACACTCACACACACACTAACAGACACACAAACACACACCTACACTCATACACACACACTCATACACACAGACACTCACACACACACTAACAGACACACAAACACACACCTACACTCATACACACACACTCATACACACACACTCACACACACACAGACTCACACACACACTAACACACAGACTCACACACACACACACACTAACACACAGAGACTCACTAACACACACACACTAACACTCACACACTCATACACACACACTCTCACCCACACGCCTACACACAATCATACACTCATACACATTCTCTGTTTAAAGACTCGGTAAGTTCGAGGATTGAAGAGTTAAAGTCTAGAGGAGCATCAGAACCGGGTCTGATGAGGAGGAGGTCATCTTCGTCACCTACTGTAGATCGTCACTGCTGAGGATGAGGAGGGTGTGATTCTTCACAAATACAGCCAGCTGCTGCCGGTGACTGTCCGGCATTCTCCCAGAATGCCGAGCGGGCTGTGAATCCACTGACGCATCAGAGCGCCGTGTGGGAGAACCAAGTGTCACATGATTAAACATCTGAGTGTGTGTTTCCGTGTGTGTGTGTGTGTGTGTGTGTGTCACAGCTCGGCTGTCGGTTCTGGATAGGAGGCGGGTTCATTAAATGATCAGGTCATGTGACTCGTGTGTTTCAGGTGGAGCAGTCCAAGGTTCTGATCAAGGAAGGGGGGGTCCAGCTGACCCTCACCATCGTTGATACGCCGGGCTTTGGAGATGCTGTGGACAACAGCAACTGGTGAGGAGCGTTTCCACAGACGCGTGGATGTAACCGCAGCACCTTCATCTTCTCATCTCTCCTCCTCCTCTTCTTCCTCCTCCCAGCTGGCAGCCCGTCATAAACTACATCGACAGCAAGTGTGAGGACTTCCTGAACGCTGAGTCCAGGGTGAACCGCCGGTCCATGCCAGACAACCGGGTCCACTGCTGCCTGTACTTCATCGCCCCCTCTGGACACGGGTAGGTGTGCAGGAGGCGGGGCGTATCTAGCAGAGGTGGACTTAGCGGAGGTGGACTTAGCGGGGGCGGATCTAGAGGGGACGGTTCTAGCGGCGGTAGCTGGGTGGTCCCTGTCAGTGCCGTTAATGTTAACGTCACATCAACGATGTTTTATCTGTTTACGTTTAAGATGAAGAGTTTGTAGCAAACAGCCAGATGATTGTAAACGTTCTGATAAAGTTTCGCACGAGGTCAGTCGACCACGGGAAGGTCTTCATCTGATGAAGAGGCTCTGTTTGAATTCAACAGGCAGCGTTCACCTGTTCTGGTCCAAACCATCTGAACCTGACTCAGAACTTCTCTCTGGCATGAAGGATCGTCTGGTCCGCAACTTCTCCTGCTGATAATAGTGTGTGTGTCTGTGTGTGTGTATGTGTCTTTGTCTATCTGTGTGTGTGTCTATCTGTGTGTGGGTGAATGAATGTGTGTGTTGGTGTGAGACACTGAGGTTATATAACCCAGTTCTGCTCATGCTCAGTAGAGATCTGCTCTCATCACTGAATCATCCAATCAGAGAAGAGACTCGAAACAGTTCAGAGGCAGGCCTCTCGTCGCAGACACACACACTCTGTCCTCCCTCATGTTACTGTGTGTGTGAGTGTGTGTGAGTGTGTACTTGAACATTCTCTTTGTAGCTGCAGCACCAGCCTTAGTTAAATCCTAGTGTTTCCACATCCCCCAAAATCTCCTCCTTCAGTGACGCCGTTGGTCTGAAGAGCTCAGAATCATCATCATCATCATCATCATTCTGAATTTGATCACGTTCCTCCTGTAAGAGTTCTCGTAATGACTTTGGCTTCAGACGACCCGATACCCAAGGCTGATTGTTGGAAGCCGACCCATTTTCCACGCCATCGTAGCTCCGTTTCAAATGCTTTCATGCGGCGGCGGAGACGAGAACAGGAACAACACGCGAGACAGCCGGGTCACATGTCTGGAGACTGTCCAGACATGTGACCCGGTTGGGCTATAAAGGCGTTCTGGGAGCATGGAGTGTTTTTAGGGACCGTAGAACCTATGATGTCATGTTTATTGATGTCAAATCTCACAGGAGACACGGAATTTTTGCCCTGAGATATTATGGAAGCATCATCATCATCGTCATCATCGCCGCTTCAGTCCCTCTGTGTGAACACGATAACCCACAAACTATTTCATGGATCCTTTTCAAACTTTTTACTAATAATCCCACAAACCTGAGTGTGAGGAAGAACAGGATTATGTGTCACCATAACAGCCATAACATTACGACTACCAGGTGACTTTAGAAGAAGATTGATTAAGTCGGTACAATGGTACCTGTCAGCAGCTGGGACATATCGGGTCAACATTCGTTCCTGAGAGTTGAAGAAGGACCGGAGCATCTTTAACAAGGGCCCAACTGTGTGGACGAGACCACTGGGTCAGAGCATCTCTGGACTGCAAGACTTGGGTGGTTTTGCTGTCTGATCCCGCAGAAATGCCACTGCAGTACAAATTGGTGAAAAAGTTAGTGCTGGTTCTGATAGAGAGGTGTCAGAACACACGGGTGCAGGCAGCCAGTCAGCATCATTCTGGACCGAAGTTCTGAATACCGGTGTCAGTGTCAGACAGTCAGTGATGCTGAGCATGTGAGAGTTAAAACACTGATGATTCTTCAGACCGGCCGGACGATGCGGTCCGTCATAGAACCAGGACTCGGTCCCACTCAGCTGCCTCCGCTCCTCATTCCTGTGGTTCCACAGTTCAGCCAGACCCTCTGCTGGTCACCCTCTGAACTGCATCTATTTTGAGCTTCCAGGCACTGAGAGTCCATTCTTGACTCAGAGGGCATGAAGCCGGACCTGATAGATGCTGATGGTCCATAAGGTTCCGTGTCGTGGTCATCAACCAATCAAAGCTATTTTTAAATGATCATTTTAAAAAGTTGGATCTGGCCAGTGTTTGTGGATTCTGTCGCAGCTGGATCGGGTCGCTGCTCCGGTCTCGCTGTGGTCCCTCAACTTGGGCTCAGTCCTGGAGGTCCTCTTAAACGTCCTACATCAGAGTTAGGACGTCATAAAACAGATCACAGAATGATTCTAGTGATCCGTGGTGTGGCGAGTGCTGCAGTAACCACACGAGTCAGCGTTTGTTTGTTTGTTTATTTGTTTGTTTGTTTGTTTGTTTGCTCCTTTCAGTCTGAAGCCGCTGGACATCGAGTTCATGAAGAGACTCCATGACAAAGTCAACGTCATCCCTCTCATCGCAAAAGCCGACACTCTGACTCCGGAGGAGTGCCAGCTTTTTAAAAAACAGGTTTGTCTCACATGTCATCCGTTTAGATACTACTATTACTAACTGTGTTATTACTAACTGTGTTATTACTAACTTTATAACTACTATGTTACCACTTACAACTATATTACTACTAACTGTTAACATACATAATAATACATAATTCTACCACTAACTAGCAAGATCTCCTTTCACCATCTCAGAAATATTTCCAAACTCCGTTCTTCACTCACCTTGAGTGATGCTGAAAAGCTGGTCCAACGTTTGTCTCCTCCCGACTGGATTACTGTAACAACCTTCATCACTTCTCATCGGGATCCCTGATAAAAGTCTTCAGTATGTTCAAAACATCTGAAGGATCCTGATGAGAGTTCGTAAACACGAACACATCACCCCCGTTCTTCATTCCCTTCATTGGCTTCCCATCTCCACCAGGATTGATTATAAGATCTCTCTCCTCACTCACCAGTGTATCCATGGTAACGCCCCCCCCTACCTAAAAGAACTACTCACCCCACTGACCTCGACACGATCCCTCCGTTCTACCCACTCATACCGCCTCCTCCTTCCCCGGACTAAGCTCAGCACCA
>VRLP01006935.1:2500-24935 GCA_009660295.1 Lophius piscatorius | reverse complement strand
ATGCACTGGTGAGTGAGGAGAGAGATCTTATAATCAATCCTGGTGGAGATGGGAAGCCAATGAAGGGAATGAAGAACGGGGGTGATGTGTTCGTGTTTACGCACTCTCATCAGGATCCTTGCAGCACTGTTTTGAACATACGTATATATATATATATATATATATATATATACATACATATATTTCATATCATATATGAAATATATTATGTCTGCTTTTTTTTCTAAACCATCCATTACATTAACAATTTTTTGTTTTAGTGGATTAGATCTTTGTCAACTAATGATTGTATCCCAGCCAACATCTGACTCAAGCACATGTAATACTCCAAACAGTTCAGTTGCAGCCTGGCTGTCTGAGATGGATTGTGGAGAGGAGATGAGAGTAGATGCTGCCCCATACTGCTGCTCCACCTGTGACGGAGGGGAGGTCACCTGCCGCAGCGTCGCTCGACTCAACAGGAAGCCCCGCAGCCTTAGCACTTCCTCAGCCAGCAGCTCCTCTGACTACAGGTGGGTGTTACACAATATCCCACACACAGAGCCTGGCTTCTCAAACTGATGGCAAGCATATTATGAATAACTGCAAGGTGCCAGATCATGCTTTAAACCAGCTTGTATCCTAGCCACAGTACAGTAAAAATTAGAAGCATTTACTAATGATTCTGGTCTCCCTGCCTTATCAACCTCTAGCCTGGATTGGTGTCTCCTCTCGTTGGTCAAAACCTTACAGACATCCATATTATTGTTCATGATTAGGCCGGTCGCAGTTTTCCAAAATTGCAGCGCAACGGTAGGGTCAAATACAATAATACCACATATCTAAAATAAGCACTCTTGAGCCACCTCCCCTTCCCGTTTGCTGAATTTGAACCGACAAACGCAGTTGCAGGTACATTGAGGCAATTGGGAATTTCTGAAGCTCTCAGCGGACAATGGGATAAAAGAGGAAAGAGACAACACTGATGGGTTGTGGGGACTCTACATGATCAATTGCTCCCCTGGCTGTTCCAATGTCAATGCTGGCCAATGCTTAACGGACACAGTACCTGCAGGAAGTGGCAATGGATCCCTCCTCGGATGTGGTGGCGTTTCCCTTTGATGGCCATGTTGGCAAGGAAGTATATACCTTAAATTAAATATGTTATGATAAATTTCATATGTTAGTGGTCCTTGCCGGACATCCAAGCCAGTGAGAAGGATTGTTCACTGGGATTATTTATAGTGGGAATATGGGCTGCTTTATCCTTAATACATTGTTTATGTTGATAATTGGTGCCTTCGTCATTAGTTGTTTATGTTACTTTAGATCTTAAAGGCAAACAAAAACAAAAACATTCATTTTTATTATGTGTTTTAATGTTCAATCCCAATAAATGTCTGTTACTAGAATTATAGTTTATTGATCCTAAATTGGGAAATTCACTCATTACAGCAACAGGTTGATACCCACATACACACACAGGGATTATCTCATATTAAAAACGAAATATAAAGCAACGAATATAAATATAGATAAGGGTTATTTGTATATTCAAATGCGGTTAGATCTATAATTATAGTGACATTTAATCGTCTGCTAAAATTTAATTGTCATGTTGGCCCAATTCATGATGTTAAATGGCTTTTCGTATCAGATGAGCTTCACTTGTTGTTATAATTAAAATATTGAACTGCAAGTAGGGCTGGGCGATTCTGGCTAAAATTAAAATCACCGATTTTGTGTGCGGACACAAGATGGGGAACTCCCACAGCTGTAGTGCACACTCGTGTACGGCCCGGGTGCATATTTATGTCCAAGCCCAATTCCAAGTTCGGGAGACTATTGACTCGGCCCCGGTCTGAACTCTGCAGACCCTCTGTGTTCATGTTTTAATGTCCGAACTTGGCCGTGTCCGACACAGTTAACACTTGCTGGAGCACTGAGTTTTTACACTGTCACAATGATGTCGTTACCATGATTACCACTCTTCTATTCACCCTGATTCCTCATGTCAGCAGAGTAAACTACTGTAATGGGGGCTGTAATTTTGACTCAGTGCTCTTAGCTGATGTTTTGACCCATCCAACGCAAACATTACAAACTGTCAATAGCATTTATAAATAAACCAGTACAAAATTTTTAAATAGCTGGCCAAACCTGGTGGACCTTACGTTTTTTACGTCCAGACCCACCTGGTCAATTTGGGTTCGATGAGACGGGCGGGGCTTCAGCTGGGTATTTAAACTCTAGTGTCTACCTCCTCCACGTTGTTATGAGTGAAAGAGATTAGTAGCCGCCGTGAAAAAAATGAGAAATAAAATAGTTGAGCAAAAAGATGACACAAAGAACGAGGTAAGGAAGGATAATAGACTAACACTCCTGTTCCTGCTTGTTTTACGTCTTGTGAGCTCTCCAGCTTCTCTGTAGATCCAGTCTTCACAGACATACGATAATTATCATATGTAGATAAGGTGTCTGATCTGGGGTTCTTTTGTTTTTTTTGTGAATGCAAAGCGCCTCCATACTTCACAAATTAGATCGCAATCTTTTTACAATGAATCGCCCCAGCCCCCAACTGGGCGTTTCAAATATGTGCCCGAACCTGCTCAACTTTATTGGGTGGATTTGTAGACACAGATGGTGACCGCATAACAACCTGACAGAGTTATTGTCCTGAGGTATTTAAACAGTAGTCGCTTAAGATTTCATGAGGAACACTTTTGAAACTGCCTTGTGACATGATCAGTGTTGCACCATTTCAGACATTTGAGAAACGCATGTCGGTGCAACACCTTCAGATGTAGATGCAGAAAGGAGGAAGTGAGCAGGCATTTGAAGATGACACTTTTCCAAGATGTTGAAATAAACTCCCACAAATAATGTGTAAGGTTTAGGTTTATCCCAGTTCAGAAATTACACTTTAATTTTTTGTGACATCTTACAGAAACTGTTTACAGCTTGTAATGAGCAGGTATGAACTTTCTTGAGTTACTTAATGATTATTGGACGTAACTCATGAAAAACAAACACAGAAGAAGGGGGTTCCCCTGGCTAAAAGCTGCTAATTGAATGTAGGTGGGATTTGTCAAAAGCCAGAGAGAGTCAGTTGTTAAGATGAGCTGAGTTTAACATTTAACATTCAAAAATAATCTTGAGTGATGGGATACTGGATGAATTGCTTTTATTTTTGGACAAATTAGTACAATGTTTATTTTTTCACTGACTAAACATATTTGAATTTAACAATGACAATAATTGACCTAATTTGTATAGTATCCATCATACATGAAAGGAAGCTCAAATTGAAATTCTATGCAGCATTAAAAAGGAATGAAAATTAATTTTTGCTTGATCATTCTGATAAGAAATAAGTTCATTTTGCAAACAAAGTGAAAATGAGAGACAAAATGTCTCTAAACTGGAATAGGGAATTAAATCACTGGATTTCAAAAAAGTTAAAATATGGTAAATGAAGAATGAAAGTAGAATACTGAGAATGTATAGATAAACAAGTTTATTAACATAGTTAAACGAACTTAAAATGCATTAAATCTACATTTTCCAAGTCTCACAGCATTTCATTAGCACGCAAAGAGTCTATATCTTAAAAGTCATAGCTAGTTAAATGATTAAGTGAAAAGATTTTTAGAGGTTTTTAACTTTTTTCAAAATATATGAAGCATCAGTGATGGCTTCCATAATATTGAGAGGTAATGTGTTTGAATTCTTTGTTCCTGTTTTTCTTTTTCATTGTTTCTGACAACCTCCAATAAACCAGAATGCTGATGATGGGAGTGACAATAGTTTCTTGGTCCTAGCCAATTAAAGTTTTCTATATAAAGAGATTGATCTTGAAAGCAATTCTAGATTATTTCGAGATCAACCTTTTCAAGAGTAACCGAGACTGAATCTTCCGGGGTAAAAGGAGGCTAAACTGGACTTATGTGCTCTCCCCTCTTGGTTATGGTAATAACAGAGTTGTTTAATTTGTCTTTCTTTTGTTTGGTGTTTTTTTACGTATACAAGCAAAATACTGGTTAACAGTAATCTGATCAACTGGGGGGAGTTTTTCACCCTCTTTTTGATTTATGATTAGTCAGACTGTATCTTACTTAGCTTCTTCTGAAAATATAAAAATATTTTTCATCACCTTGTAAATATGTGACCTAAAACTTGGGTCTGGATCTGAAATGACACCAAGATTTTTGACTTCAGATTAACTAGAGCGATTCATTTCCACCAGATTATTAAACAAACATTTTAATGATCTGGTGGAAATTCTCCGTGTGTAGGATTTAAAAAAAAATTATTTTTTATTAATATATTGTATCATCCATTTCATTATTACCTAAAGAGAGGTAGTAATGGAGTATTGAGCTGCAGCATCATGTACAAAACTGCAGTTCTGGGTCATTTTCATTAATATGGAGACCTAAATTCAACATTCGTTGCACTTTGCTCTCTGTTGTCTAGTGTTAAAATGTATAAAACATTTGAAAAATATAAAAACACAAAATAAGTGATATATACAAATAAGATACTGTGATGACGATTTGAAATTGCAAACACTGACACCCGCTTTAAGACAAGATAGAGGTGGGAACATTTGTTGGAGAGTATTTACATCTGTCTACTCTCCAAGTGTCTCAGAGAAACGAGTCTTGCGAGTCAACATTCAAATCTGTGACAAGTGAACTTGTTATGTTAATTTTGAGTTTCTGTGACTTGAAAAGATATTCCCCCCCCCACCACTGCAAATACCCATTTAAGCTAATCTTTGAAGCTGATTAATTGATAATATTATGGTTGCTCACTACAGGTCAGACCTGTCTCGTTCTCCTTATCTGGTTATATAAAGGTATTGATAAAGGGAGCCTTAATAAAACAGTAAAACTAAAGCTAAGCAGACTTTCTGCCTAAAGGTTTGTCCTCAATGCTGCTGAACATGAAGTTCAACATCACAGTTAGGAGTGACTGCCTGACAGAATTGCTTTCACTCAAAACACATGAATAATGTCTCATTGTATGGAATGACAGTGCATGCCAGTACTGTACCAAATAGCAGCCTCGTGTAGTCTCCAGAGTTCAAACAGAAACCTGACGTCCTGTTAATGGTTATTGAAACTGTTGGCCTTCATTTCATCAGTTGTGCAATCAGTGTTTGTATTGCTGATAGGCGATGCAGAGGTGTTTGTTTTTTAGACATTTTGCAATCCATTGTAATAATTTCCCAAGGATTTTGAAAAAGTTTTTACTAAGTTTGATTAATGCTCTTCATCAAAAGTCACAGGTATAATTGAGGAATTTGTAATTGTATACAGCACATCAGACTGATTCCATATCGACCAGTGACAACGTTACTGGATGTAGTACTACCTCGTTACCTCGTTCCTAGATGTAGTACTTCTGCATTGATAAACAATTTGCCATGGCCATAACAGGAAATTTGTTCTAGTTTGCTGCTGATAATTGTTTTGCTCTTTAAAATGGTTCTACATCTACTCTCAGGTTGACTCTATATACTTTCTCTCTTTCAGGAGGACTCAGTCTCTTCATGGACCAAGCCCTGTGACTACATTTGGCCCGAAGGCATGCATGCTCCAGAACCCGCATGCAGTTATGTAAGTGAGGACAGGTGAAACAGGTTTTAGATAAGGGGTTGTTTTCCCTCTACGGTTTTTACCACGGTCACATGGCTTCATTCGAGAATTTCAGGGACATCTCAGTTTATCTTGTTCAACAAGAACCGTGAAAACTGCTCGTAGTTGTTTTCATTTCCTGCAAGGCCAACAATGACTCTGAGCCCATTGCACTGAGTGTTGAAGTGATCAGTACCATTACTACGAACGTTAGCCGTCAGATGGCCCCTAATAATTGGTGGAAATCTGCTGACAGTACTTTTCTTATAATACACAAATACCTTGTTTCCAACAACACAGAACCAGGTTTTTGGTCCGGGCCGGCACTAGAGACCTTTCTCGATTGGTTCAATGTATGAACACCTCCCGTCCCCACTGGCTACAGAGCCACGTTAATGCATCACTACGTGAGTCTTGGATATGTCTCCGTTTTCTCAGCGACCCTACCGCTAAAGCCATAACAATGGCGGCCAGCTTCCCTTCGCAGTTGGTGCTACTGGACTTACGTGACTACATTGGCATCCAAACATGACTGCTTTTGCGGATTCATCCGCAAGTTTTGACCGCTCTGGACAGCGACCACGTTAGAGAAGAAATGTAAGTACCTACCACGTCCTTACTCTTAATTAACGCTGAACGTAAGATGTTAATGCTAGCTGGTTTGTTTCAGAGTATAACTAGCAAAATAGCAGCAACCTTACTGCAGCTGATCGATTTTAATTAATCAAATAAATGAATGACACAATGGTGTTTATCTTTACAGGTAGCCTGACAGCTGATGACCTGTATCTCACCTGCTGTGTGCTCCAGAGCACATGTGAAGAACACGGAAATAATGTCATTGAGGAATTTCCAGACTGTCACGTAAATATTATACTATCAGTTGGGCATTATGATATTAAAGCTTTAATAATGCTCTACTGCAAACAGAGCTTTATTATTAATAAGGGATAACTTTAACGGATACTAGAGGGATTATTGATGGTCTGCTTTAACAGAGGGAGTGAATTGTTTCGCAGTACCACTGCACCTTTTTTTAAAAACATATTCTGTTTTGGAACATCCCAACACATCTAGACTCTAAGTGTTGTATTATGTTTCTATAAATTAGGCGTATTGTAGTAGACATGTTCATCACAAAAATTGTTTGTTTTAAAGAACATTCTTTAAAGTATCATACAAGAACTCCAAAAGTCACAATAATAAAAAAGTGTGCAATGCTATATAAATATTTATGTTTATATTAAAAATCTTGGCACTTCATTTTGGTCTGTTGTCTTCAGCTTTGCTGCAAGAATCTCTCTTCTGTCTTATCCAAATATCGCATATTGTTATTATTAATTATCTTTGCCTGTGCAAAAGAATGAGAAATAACACCTCAAAGTACATCCACGTCTTACATAATTGCATGTTATATTGATGTACTTTAAAGTATACTATGGTATCCCCACACCTAATCTGAAACTGTTTTATTATAACCCACAGTCGACATCTATAAACAAAAACAAGACAACAATAATTTAACTAGCCAATCCGTCCATGACACATTATACGCTGTAAAGCTGATGTGAAATCGTAAACTGACGTTAAGTGAGACACTGTTCATGTTAGCGGGTAGACCGCTGACGTAAGCTACTGTTAACTGGAGGCTAACTGCTTGTCAACTAATGTTATCTAAACAATCAAAGCTACTGATTTCAACAAAATGAAACGTGGGGAAAAAAACTTGCTTCTGTTGATCTTTGGAGTTGTCTATCATCCACCACCGTCTCTTGCTGTTGCTGAGCCAACATTTCCCAACACGCCGGTCTTTCACCGAGGACCCGGTTTTAAACTTTAAATGTGGGTTCCAGTTTATGCTGAGTCATGTTGCGTTGCCGGTGGTACCGATAAGGTCCCTGCACTCATTTCCAAAACTTTGTCTATAATTTGTTATTGATCAGTTCGGTCAATCCGTACTCCCCTGTAGACATGTCGTGCTGTGGACATGTCTGCATTAGCTTCAACACAGACTTTGTAATGAGAGGAGAAGGTCAGTTTTTCACCTCCATCATCACCGCTTCTTTAATACACGTCCACCATGAATTTTTTCTTTATATAGTTACAGTTTTATTAGAATTCAAATAGACGAGGCGCTCTCTCGCTAAAGCTTCTTAAACATTGCGAACAAGAAGTTTTGGTTTGCTGTGATGACCTCTGGCTTACCAACGTCACTAGCTCCTGCCTCTGGACCAGCTTCCTAATGTTCGCAATAGCATCCGTTTTCAGGGCCAGAGCCAGTCCTTCCGCGCTGGAAAGCTTGAGAACTGGTTCCAAATTAGGCTCTAGCTCGGCTCTGGCTTTCAAACCGCTGTGGTGGAAACGAGCCCAAAGTAATGGAACATTCAACCCTGAATGTTGGCATCTCGTCAACATTTTTGAACAGTGCAAACGTTCCATAGTCCATATCCCTTACTTGTTTGAGTGTTTCCTTTATGTAACTGTAGTTCCTATACTTTTAAACAAGCCCTTATTATCTATACTTTTAAACATGAATTTGTTAGCATTAAAGTACACGATATATAAAGAAAAACTGATTTCCAGTCATAATTTCATGCACACTGTGCACATCTGTCACGTTTTGTGTCATAAACTTGATTACTTCACATACTGTCTACACACAACAGCCAAGTACTGGAGTGGTGCATTTTATTATTAAAGAACTTTTATCATTTGAATTTGAGATTTCCATGGTTACACTTTGAATTTGGACTCATTCTGATAGAGGGAATTATCTCTGATGTGGGTCATTGGGCCTAACTGAAAAACAATTTTTTAGAATTTTAAAGTTTTTCTTTTCTTTTTTTTATTGTTAAGTTGAACTTCTCACATATGTTGTTTTCTTTTTTTGCCACGTTATTGAAAAAGGTGTCACTCTTTTTATTCTAGTATTGGATCCAAATTTAACATTCTGCTATCATCTCAACCTCATTACTGAAATTTCCCTATTGAGAGTTGATGGGATGTAAAGCAATGTAACATTGAAATCAAGAATCCAACAGTCATATCTTTTCCCACAGTGCTCTGTTTCAGTTTGTTTCAAGGCAGTCTTCTTTTTAAAATAGTTTTACTTGACCAACAAACTAATTCCATTTTAATTTTAGGGGGTATATATTTGATAAGCCTTGGTTACGATAGCAGAAAATCAGCAGCCCAGATTAGCTTGTATCTTAGCCTAAGACAGTCAGGAGGTTATCCATATCATACATGTAATATGCATTTTTGAAGAAACAACCACCAAACATGTACTTCATACTTGCTTCATGTGCAAACAGATAATGTTGTTGTACTTCATGGAGCTAAGTATCGTCATTCCCTGATAAGCATAAATAATGCTCAACCATTCTTCCTGCAGTATACAGATATTTATCCCGTGCTCACGAACCCATTCTTCTACTTTCCTAATATTGCCATACATAACTTTAGAAAACAGAATTTGTAATTTTATAAGAATTATAAGGTTTTGATAATATAGCAATTGAATTCCATTGAAGGAATTAGTGGACGGAGGCAAAGGTAAATAGCAAGAGAATTGATTGCTGTGGTTTTGTAAAGTCGTCAGTATGTTGTAATTTTGCATGCATGAATTCCATACTACACCAGGGCGACGTGTCTTCATTGTGATGTCACGCCAAGTAAAGTGATGGCGTAATTAAACCGAAGTAAATGTAGTGACGTTCTTTTCGTTGAGCGGGTTCAACACAAGCACATTGTATTTTATCTGCTGTTTAATCTCTTTGTGAATTGTCAGGACAAGGCAACCAAGGAATTTATCAAGTTAAACAAGGGAGTGTTCTTGACTGGTGAAATCTTTAAATCCGTCACCGGACCTCAGTGCAACTGAGCATGTGATAGACTTGCAGATGACCAGACAGAAACCAGTAGCAAGTTATCCAGTCTTTAGCACTGAAAGTTTGCACTACTTACAATATGCCAATGTGAATAACGACCTACATAGTCATACTAAAGGCCTCTCAAAGAAACAATCAAATTCAGCAACTTCTCCCTCTGGTGACATCATAACCAGCACTTCTCAGCCTCTGGTTGCTTATGCATGGCTGCTCATGGCCCCAATATAATAATCGTCATGAAAGAATATATGCTGGATCCATGTCATCCTCTGGATTAGCGTAAAAATCTAGGCAGTCACTCATTCCAATCCACGGGTGCCACTTTTCAAAAACATTTCAGAAAAAACAGTACTTCTGAGCACACACTCACATATAATCAGTACTGATCACATGACCACCTCCAACCCTTTCTAGCAGATGTAATCAGAACCATTCTGAGACATTATCTTAACACTGTACAATATGTCCACCTGCTGAAACTGTTTGTTGATCTGCTTCCTGAAGTAGTAAGTTTCTTCATCTCAGTCTGGTCAATCTGTTGACCTCTTGACTCGAAGAGTCACATAAGTGGCTCCCAACACTGTTTGTTTTAGGCTGCGGTAATAAAAGGATTAGCTCCCCCAAAAGCAGCTAGATGAGTTAAAAGTAGCACAACCAGGCTATTTTGATATGTAAATGAAGATTAGGCTGTAGACAACACTTCCAATGAGGAATACTGTGAAAATGTGGTTGAGTATTCAGGGCAATAGAGAAGGTGTCTTTCACTCTCACTCTGGACGGGTGTGGTTGTTATACTGCTCAAGTAAGACGACTGCAGCCAGTTTCTTGTCGTTGTTTTGTTTTAGATTTTATTATTAGTTGGAGAGTGTTAATTCTTTCACTACACAGAGAATCCCTAAACACACCCCGAAGCTAAGGGGTTGTTTTACAGCAACATCTGTCAGCATACCAGTTCCATATTTTCTATCTAGTTCAGAACATAATCAAAAATACATGATGCATATGTGTGAATACATGCAGGGCCACCCACTGCCAAATTGGTCCTCTAAGTGGAATATTCTTATGGTGCCCCCCTGTCTTTATTCTTATGTATATGCCTATGTGCACGTGCATATACATGTTAAGTCATAATAAAAAACAATAGCAGCGAGTCCTTCAGCATAAGTAACTGACTTCAAGTTAAGTTACTTCAAACTCAAATTAATATGTTATGTTCCCAAACAACAATTAAATAACAGTATAATTAAGACTAAGTTTACCCTAAAAAACAAAGACTGTAATGGGAAATCAGCTGAACTGAATGCACAGTATCAGCTGTTACAGGAATTGAAATTACAGACTCCAGACGCATGACTGTTCTCCCTCTCTCTCTCTTCCACGCCCGCCATGTCTGTCTTTCACTTTCGAACGTGCGCCATCTCTCTCTTTGACGCGAGCAGTCTCTCTCTCTCTTACTAACGCTGCTAAAAGCTGCTCCTTCAGCGTCTTGGATACGCGTTGTTTATTGGCACTTTGTAAACATAAAAGCCCATACACACACAGTGGGGACCTACGCAAGCGCTTACTCTGCATGTAGGATGGGGCAGGCCTGATTACATTTCAAAAATGTATCAATAAATAAACCTTTATATAGTTCTTGACCATATGTATTGATTCAAAGCTGGAGACTTGTTAAAAGAACAGTACCGGTTATGTAGCACTTAATATAATAAGTATTTACGACATATCATGTATATCAGTATAACATGTTTTTTTCCAAAAATAAAAAAATGCATAATTGAATCATTTAGAGAGGTTATGCAATCTCATCCTGGACATTTTCTGCCATGAGTCATGTTATTTCACATTATATTTGCTTTAGAAGGTTCTAAAATAAAAAGACCTTTTTTTGTTTTGCATTACAACTGTTTATTTGTTCAGAAATGCAAGGTTTTGCTATGTCATTCTAAGCTTGTATTAAAAATAGATGGCAATATAAACTTAAGTAATTAATCTCAGTATTAGTCTATTTTTCCTTTGAGTGTCTGTGACCTTTGACATGATTCAGTAATCCTTCTTGGCATAAAGAAGAATGCTTTTTCATATCGCTCTGTCAGAATAGATGTCATTACAACAGCCCTGTCATTGTTGTGTTTCAATATATAACACCTGTCCAATAAGGAGAGGCCTTCCCTGAAATGGGCGTGTTCCAGCATTGTGGGCTGGAACTGAAACAAGGCCAACCTTTAAGATGAGAGAGAGCTTTAATTCTGCACCAGAATGCATCAAGGAGGTTTTACTGTTAAGTCCTTAGCAGGACAAATATAGCCTTGGTGAATCCAGCTCAAGGGAAGAGTGTTACCTTATCCTGGGGTCTAACCCTTGGACAACCCTTGGCTGACTCACAGCTGGACCACAAGAAAATAACTAACTCAGTTCTTCAGCTGCTCTGCAATATGCAGCATTCGAGGAAGTCCTTAGAGCCACAAAGAGTTGTTTTGTTAGCACGTGCCACTGGGACGGAGCCCCATTCCCCTGCTGAGTCAACCTGAAGTAGCATCCTTGCTATATGTGTACAGCCATGAAGTTCAAGTCATGCCTCATGCAGGATACCCCTGCCAACAACAATGAGGACAAATTGTGGAAATGGTGAGAACAACTTTCCTATCTCTTTCTCAGGTGGTAGAGCAGAATAATTGTGTGAAATGGTGGCTGACAGTTTAGTGCTTGGATTACTGTCAGTTTTGTGTTTATTTTGGCTTTTAATTGAGGAAAATTATATACCTGCTGGGTATTTTGATGTTGTCTATGGCAAAGTTTAATTGTGCTACCGAATTTTCGTTATCCAAGATCTGGTTGTAATTTTGCCACCTTCAAATAGGCAGTCTTTGCGTGATATCAAACGCAGCTTGTTGTAACATGGACAGACCTGGGTTGCTAAATGAAATAGGGAAGTCAGGGTGCTTTCAGAAAGTATGATGCGAAACTGGCTCCTGCAAATGCTAATGATGTGTTCTTCTCCCATTCGTGCATTTGAAACCAGGCCCTGCAAAACTTAGGTTTCTATGTTAATAATTGGAGAAGTGTTTTACTGTAACTGGATTTTGACCATTTATTGTATTTATTGTATGTTCTGTACATTACTCAGCCTTTACCGCTGTCTTTTATCTTTGTCAGTTCTAATAAGTTAGCTTTTGTATTTTAATATTGTGATATTCTTAAGTATTATTGAGTGCACAAAGAATCAGAAACAGGACATGGTTAAGGATGCTGCTTTTCCATGTTATTTGGATGACATCTTGGTGGGTTTACAGGAGTCCGGAGACTGGTTTTAAGTTATCCTGTACGTTCTATCAGGATCGGGGGGGGAGAACCTGGTACCACATGTTATTTTTTCTTTTTTCTTATTACATCTCATTCAAACTCATCACATCAACCGTCACAACAACTGCTATATTTTAGAACAGAGATAGTTGTACATTACTCTAAAAAAAGTAATCAGGGTTACGATTTGATTCTGTATGTCTGGCAATTGTCTACACACACCTAAATGAAATTTCACTTGGGCTTAGTAGAGACATATGAGTGGTGAGACCAATGTACATGACACATATGGATCTGCAACAGAGATAGACTTAATGCCAGTGACCCATAATTGTACAGCTGCTAAGCTATTATGATGAACACTGTGTTGCTTCGAATGTTAATAGAGCTTACCTCAGCCTGTCTATTAGGCTCAAGGCTAAAGGTCTAAATGTCTTTTCCCTCCTGAGTTGACAGTTGTATTTGTATGTTTAGGCACATTCAGGACCCTGCCAGTCAGAGACTGACATGGAACAAGCCACCAAAAAGTGTCCTTGTCATCAAGAAGATTCGAGATGCAAGTCTGCTCCAGCCTTTCAAGGAACTGTGCTTATTCCTCACCGAGGTAAATCCGGACACAGACACCACTCAGTGTTGAGCTCAAACAGTGACACCAAGCCCTCTTAACAATTAACGTAAACGCCAGTGTTTGTGGTTGTGAATATGGTGAGGGATCGTTGTGGCATCACTGCATGTTGCCCTTTTATAACTGTCAAATAAAAGAAAGCAGTGAAACCATTTATATTTAATCAAATTTTTGCCATAAGGGTTTGGACTACCTCTCTTTTGTTGTTGTCACCACCACAGATGACTTAAAAGCATCATTATTAGGTTGGAAAAATAAAGGGAAACTGTGGACCACTTCTCAGGAGTAGACTGAAGATGTATACACTCACAGTCAATCATATTTTATATTTAATTGAAATCTAATTATTTTAAACCAGCCGCCCATTTTGCACCAGTACCAAACACAGAATATATATAATAAAATATATATAATTTTATATGTATATAATTATAAACTTCAGGCATATCAATCTTTCCATATAGGAAGAAAAACGACTGTGAATCACTTTCACCTGTTTTGGTGCAAACGAGAGTGTCAACAGATGGAATGGAGATGCAAAAGCATGACAACCCCCAAAAGGGAAAGGTTCTAAAGGTGTTGGCCACAATCCATTTCCCTTTACTTATCTTTCCTGACTGACTCTTCTCTAGTTTTGCGTTCTGCTAGTGTCTTTATCACTACTTGTGAGATGAGGCAGTACCTGCAACCCACTGACGCTGCGCAGGTAGTCCAGCTCCTCCAGGATGCAGTTGCAAGACGGTTTGCTGTGTCTCCAGGCACAGACTCAAGATCATGGAGAAGATAACAGGAGACGGGCCTTTACACGAGGAGAGCTGGACCTGTCCGTAGAAGGACAACAACCCAGCAGCCAGACCGGTATCTGCTGCTCAGTGTGAGGAGGAACAGAAGAAACACTGCCAGATACCTACAAAACAACCTCCAGTGGACTACTGGTGTGAAATTTCTGACACAACTGTCAGCAACAGACTGCATGAAGGTGGCATGAGGGCCTGACGTCCTCTTCTGGGACCTGAGCTTACAGCCCATTATTTTTTAGCTCAATTGGTGTTCACCAGAGAACAGCAGAATTGGCAGGTTCTTTATTTAGTGCCCCTCTTCACAGATGAGAGCAGGTTCAAACTGAGGTCATGTGGCAGGCTCGACAGAGTCTGGAGACTTTTCAACTTCAGAGGCTGGAGACTCTGTCGAGATAGTAATTCTGCTGCATCATCTTCCAGCCGGACCGGTTTGGTGGTGGGTCAGTGATGGTCTGGGGATACAAATCCTTGGATGGTCTCACAGACCTCCACGGGTTAGCCAACGGTACCCTGACTGCTGCTAGGTACCAGGATGAAACTTGGACCCACTATCAGACCTCACACTGATCCAGTGGACACTGGGTTCCTCCTGGTCCAGGACAATGCCTGGCCTCACGTGGTCAGAGTGTATAGGCAGTTCCTGGAGGATGAAGGTATTGACGCGGTTGACTGGTCCTCATGTTCCCCAAACCTGAATCCACCTGAGAACCTCGTTATGTATCGCTGCATCAGAAGCCACCACCACTGACCACAGACTGTCCAGGAGCCCTGATCCAGGTCTGGGAAGAGATCCTCTAGGACACCATCCTCCATCTCATCAGGAGCATGTCAAGACGTTTTCAGGAGGTCCCTTCGGCATGTGGGGGTCAAACACACTCCAGGGTCACATTAAGAGTTGTCGTGACAAAATTTGCTTGAGTTGGATCGGTCTATGATTAGGGAATCCAGCTCTTAATGGTTTAATGATTTTGATTTCCATTGATTTTTATTGCATAATTTTGTTCCACACAAATTACGCAATCTATATCAACAAAGATTTTCAACTTCAATGAGATCCATCGAGATCCAGACTGTGATTTAAGTGTCCCCTTAAATTTTTTTGAGCAGTGTATTTAGGCAAAAAAATAATACTTTGTCCTTAAGTTTGGTTGTAAGCAATACAAATGTAAGGCCAAATGGTAATACGTAGGTGACTGGGTCAGAACATCTCCAAGAGTGTAGGTATGGTTGGATGTCTTGGTCCACAGTGGTTAGCATCTACAAAAGGAGTCTTAGGAAGGACAACTAGTGAACTGCCAGATGGGTCATGGCAGGCACGGTTCTTACTCTGGTGGGGAGAGACGTCTAACCCGTGTTACACCCACTCCCAGAAAAGATCTACTGTAGTAAAAATGACTGAAAAACCCCAATGTAAACAAGTCTTTGTATCACATAAAACCTCTCAAAGGGAGCATTTCATTTTAAATGACTGCTGTGCTTTCTAATCCAACAAGTGCTTACACGACTGAAAATGTGTCTAAAAGTGAAATACGGGAATCTACTGATAATAGCAGAGAGCTTGATGGGTAAATGCAGGCTGGATGTAGAATTGTCGGAACCCACGTCACAGAGCTGTTTCGGCATCAAGAGGGACACCTATACAATATTAGTCAGGTAGTTTTAATGGTGTAGCTGATTGGTGTATAATTATCTGTATAATGCGTACTTGTACTTGTTGTGTATACTAGGACAGTGTATTAAGTAAAAGTTAAGGTTTTTCTTTCTAGGATAGGTAATGATTGATTTTTGTAATATTACGCAGTGGCTGTTGCTAATGTTGTGTTTTTCTGTGTTGTTATAGATGAAAAACATGATTGTTTATGTGGAAAAGAAAGTTCTGGAGGACCCAGCCATTTCAATTGATGAAAACTTTTGCGCCATTACTAAGAATTTCTGCACATTCAGAGAAGGTATGATGACCAACCATTCCCCTTTGCAGTGATTATATGGATGTTTTATATACATAGAAAAGATGTTAGATAATGGTTTATTGTCTTTATGTTCCCAGATCTCGATGACATCTCAAATTGTGTAGACTTCATCATCTGTCTTGGTGGAGATGGAACTCTTCTGTACGCATCTTCACTGTTCCAGGTATTCAGCGGGGTGTTTAAAAACAGACTTTGTGGGTTTTCTCATCTACCGGTGACAAGACAAATCAGCCTTTCCATTTGTTATTTTTAGGAAAGCGTTCCACCTGTTATGGCCTTCCACCTTGGCTCTCTGGGCTTCCTGACACCTTTCAAATTTGACACCTACCAGTCGCAGGTCACCCAAATTATTGAAGGTACTAAATGTTCTCTTAACAGTGTCTGTCTGTAGCATTTTTGGAAGGTCTCTATTTTTCAGTTGAAAAATATATTTGTTTATATGTTGTATATAGGTAATGCTGCCATCGTCCTGCGAAGTCGCTTGAAAGTTCTGGTGCTTAAAGAGGACTGGGAGAAGAAGGACAGAGTGGATGAAAACGGCATCATCCTGACAAATGGAGACATTGAAAGTAGCCGGACAGCCATGCAGTATCAGGTAATATACGGGCCATAAGCTACTGCTAAAGTGTGTCTTTGTGAAGAGAATAAGATTTGAGTATTTGCCAACCTTAATGCAAAGTCTGATGTTTTGATGACATCAGTGGTCATCAGGAATGCTTTGCTCTCTCAAGGCATAGCCATGCACTCTTTTTGAGCAGCAGTGTTATTACTTTGGAAGAGAATAACCTAATATGTGACCTTACTTTGGGCACTTTGTGCAATGTTTAAATTTGACCTCTTTTTGTTCTGTGTAGGGATGTAAATATAGTATATAGTATATAATATATATGTGTATATATCACGGTTATTCTCAGAGAAATAATCACGGTATTCACGATTATTAACACTATAGCAGGAAAGAGTTGACAAAGCTGTGGCTGTAGTTTGATGCATCAGTGTCAATGTTGCCTAATGCTTGTGTCCAAGTGTGTGTTCGTGTGCGGGTGACCGAGCATGTGCGAGTGTGTAAGGTTGACGGGGTATCTGGCACATTAATAGAAGACCTTCATTTCCCGTCCGAGCGATGCAATATGACTTTATTTTTTAAGTCTGCCGTGAGTCTGGGGTTGAGCGCTACACATCTGAATGCAAAAACTCGCCGAAAATCATCTAAATTTCTCAGGAAAGTAACCAGCGGAGGAAAACTAGTATGTTTAGTTGTTTATTTTTACTTCAACTTGGGCATACAGGATGTATGAATATCCCGAAGTTGGGACACAGTAGACGTATTGTAGCCAATAGCAGCAACTTTCCGACAGCAGGCGGCAGATTTGATATCCGTCGTCCAGCCACAACCCGGTGGTCAGTTAGTGGATATCTAACGTGCCCCACACTGACAACTTGATACGTTTCTTTGGTGGCTAAAAACTCTGCAGTTTAAGTTCCTGCTGTCACTTAAATAATCGCGGTTAATTGCAAAATGATTCATCATGGCAACCCTAGATCTGTGTCATCTTCGCTGACGACATTCGTTTTAGGACACAGGCTCTGCTGGTTGAGACCTCTTTGTCAGTTTAGTTTTGGCACTGGTCTTATATATGCTGATCTGTGTTCTTAACCGACTGAAATTGGTAGGACATGTCGGAGTTTGTGTGTGGACTCATTGGGAAAATTGATCATCTAATTAATCAACATAAGTAGGATTTCTTCAACTTAGAGGTTGTAAATGTGGATTACTTTCGGTTAATTGTTTAGCCCTAATGAAAGTGCCTGAGTAATATATCATAGTTTATCCAATATATGATGTTTACATGCAAAAAACAGAATAATTCCAAAAACTCAATCTGCAATCTACAGGTACTGAATGAAGTGGTGGTGGACAGAGGACCCTCCTCCTACCTCTCCAATGTCGACCTCTTCCTAGATGGACACCTCATTACCACAGTGCAGGGAGATGGTGAGCGACCAGACATTATCTTAATGTTTAGTGATCTGGAAAAATTTAGATACTCAAAAGTCTAGTTTTACATATTTTTAACATTTTTGTTCTTAAAAAGGAAAACTAGCCTCTGAATCCAGGAAAGTTGTAATCTTTGTCCTTTAGTTTCAATTTCTTAGTTTTCAATAGTGGCCATCTGAGGTAAATTTTTATGCAATATGAAAATACAGGTTTACGCAAAAAATTTTAATTTCAACAAAGTTAAATTATGCTGTCATTGAGATGACGCTTTTATTGTGAAGGTTGAGTTCATATTTAAATGCATTTAGGAGAGTGTACAGTATTCCTGACATGAATAAGGTCCCATAACTTGATTCACTGTGTGTATTTATGTCTTTGCCCCATCAGGTGTCATAGTATCGACACCAACAGGAAGTACAGCGTATGCAGTGGCAGCAGGAGCTTCCATGATCCATCCCAACGTCCCCGCCATCATGATCACCCCCATCTGCCCGCACTCACTCTCCTTCAGACCCATTGTGGTGCCTGCTGGCGTAGAGCTAAAAGTATTTACATTTACTGTTTTAGTTTGGTTTTCAATGACATCAGATTTCCAAGAGTGTCAGTATGTTTGCCTCCTCCTCAGCTCATTTGTGACAAGCAGGCGTTACTTTAATAGCTGTACCTGTTAACTTACGTGTTGAGAAAGAGTCCAACACAGGATTGGTTATTCACTGTCTTATTTTTTTTTAATCAATACTTAGTTTCTGCAGAGCTTTGACTGAAACAAAAAATGTGTCCTTTTCTGCATTATTTGCTTATCTTTATCCAAGATAATGCTGTCGCGCGATGCCAGAAACACAGCCTGGGTGTCATTTGATGGAAGAAAGCGACAGGAGATTTGCCATGGAGACAGGTTAGTCTACACAGTGAGCTCTGAGTAAATGGAGGAAAATAAAGACAGCTGACTGAAGAATTGACAACAAAATAAAACTCCTCCAGCACCTGCCTCAACATTCCGC
Organism: Lophius piscatorius; assembly: GCA_009660295.1. NCBI lineage: Eukaryota > Metazoa > Chordata > Actinopteri > Lophiiformes > Lophiidae > Lophius > Lophius piscatorius. The sequence goes on along the minus strand of VRLP01006935.1, from coordinate 5,726 downwards.
AGGCTTTGATACGTAACCTTATCCTAATCTGCTTATTGGACTTCCTTTATGTAACTCATACTGAGAAATTCATCTTCCTGGTTCATGAAAAGAGCTCCTCATTTAGTTACTGAAGCGTACTCAGACAAAACCCAGTGTTGCCTCAGAAGGAAGTCAGTCTCGAATGTCAACACCTCTTTTGTTTTTGTGTTTGCAAATATCTTCACTTTCCGTATTTGATGAACTGCAATTGTAACTCAAAACCATTTCTGATTTTTTTCCATTCATTTTCCAGCATTAACATCACTACTTCCTGCTTCCCTGTTCCCTCTATCTGTTTCCGGGACCCGGTTAATGACTGGTTTGAGAGCCTGGCCCAGTGTTTACACTGGAATGTGAGAAAGAAGCAAAACTACCTCAGCTCAGAGGACGACGAGTTCTGAGGCCATTACCAACATCATCTAGGTCTCCAGGACATCAAAGTCTTTCTTTTAGACAAACAATGGGCCAGAAACGTGTAAAAATACTATTAAATTAGACATAAGATAAATTAAACAGATTAACTCAAATATATAAAACACATTCTGAAATGAATTTCTTTTAAAGACAAATTTGTGTAGCTATTTTTTTTGACAAAATTTGCTAATATTTATCAACAGAAATTCACAATTAATTTTAAAGTTTAAGGTCTGAAATGAATTAATGAATTATGAGCCTAAACAAACTCACCGTTTCAATCATACTATGACCTGGGGTTACACAAGTATGCAAATTTGACATGGCTTTTGTATGATACTATGTCATGATCTATATGTGTTTGTAAGGATATTAGAATGATAGATTTATGAATGGAGTTTCGCCCCACTATTGTTCCAAGATTGTCTCTGCTGCTGTGAAAATTCAATGAAGTCAAAATGCAGTTTGTACAGAAATCATTTTAAATCATAATGCACAGCTATACGGGAAGCAGGAAGTCATTAGAACAACAAATTTATTGGTAGATGCTTGATATCCGATGTGTTCTACACTTGTTTTCTCAGTTGTAAACTTTCCTTCAATCTGAGAGAACTTGATGCAACGCCTAAAAGACCAACATAAAAACTGTTGTAGCCACTACCTGTGGAAGAGCAAATTTTAACTCAATCTCCTTGGTAATAGTTGCCTGACAGAGGTGCCTTAAACACTTGTATCATTAATGTATAGAATTATTATTTTACAGGTTGGCATCATCCACACCTGCACAACACTGTTATTTGTGTAATTCTCCTTTAACCTCATGCGGACTGTGTAGTCAGTGTTTTGCACAGAATGAGACGAGGTGGCATTAATTCCAGATAAAGAGACCACAGTTCAGATGTGATTTTTTTTTTAGACCAAAGTGTAAATGATTGCAGGTGATGTTAACATGGTAATTTGAATTACTAAAGGCATTGGTGGATTAGTTCTCATCAATTTGCCGCCACTCTAATTGCGGAGTTCGGTGGTCTAACGTACATCCGTTTGAATATAATGTATGCATGTAAATATAGACGTTGTGAACTGGATCACAAATTCTGTGGATGAAGATTTGGAAAGAAGGTGTTTGCTGTTCAGGTGGACTAACCGAATTCTTATACGCAATCATTCTTTTTTATAAATATACAAATATATATGTTTAAAGATATTGTATTTTGAAAAGTCTATGTTTAATACGTTTACAATGTGTCTTTGCTGAATGAAAGTATATTTGGTACTTTTTTTACAATAAATTCCTCAATTGTTAGCTTGTTTGTTGAAGAAAACGTTGCTTTGTAATTTGTCCGAGTGCAGTAAAGAGCATTCAGATGTTTCAAACGTTGGCCTTAACGGCTGAGCCCCAGTCTACCCAGTTCAAAATTTGGACTTTCCTTTTCTATGAAGCATTCAACTCTTAAAGTGCTTTTCACTTTTGTATGTCTAAGAGCTTCTAACTTTAACTTTTGTACCTGTAATTTTGTTAATGTTTCTTACCTGAATCCAGATTTCATTTTTTCTGAAGAACTTTAATAAACACAAAATAGTAACTTATCCTTCTGGTTGATTGTCATGCTTCTTGTCTGACACCTTTACAAATATCACTGATTTGTGGAAAAACTAAAGTAACCAGTCAGAGAACGTAATTTACGCCCTTCTCATAGAGCCACACTTTGAAGCAATCAATATTGTTTTTAAAGTTTATAGGAAACCTTCAATGTAAAAAATTTCATGTGAAGCTTTAAGGTGCATCAGAAAGTTACAGAAAAATACAGTAGTGACAAAGCAATTATCGAGACACAGAAGATGACAGCATTTAAGTTACAAGTTCCATTTACAACTAAATGGATGTTGAGGTCATCAGAACATCTCCAGTAAACTCGGAGCCTACAAATACCAGTGGATGTTACAAGAAATTAGTAAGTAAAAAAATGTAATAAAAATGAATCCAAGCTACCAAGCTAGAATTGGTACCTGTTGCATTTATTTGACATTAAGCTACAAAACGCCAACAAAGCTACCTCTGAGTGGCTTTTAGGTGGGGATGCTGAACAAATATAATCTCGGTCAGTGCTAAAGCCTTTAAATGTTAAGGCCTCGGTGTACAGCTGTGTCCTTGGTCCACCACCATCAATCCGTTTTATCGCTGGCTGGATGCAAATACTGGGGAAAAAAAGGGGCTGAAGAGCAACATTTTGGTACTCCGCCGCTCTATAGTCAGCACAGACATTTTTATGATCAACAATGTTCGTAGTACTCCGGTTTCTCAGAAAATGAACATGAAGAAGATCACAAAGAGGGAAACAGTTCAGGACATGTATAACATATGTGGAAAAATAACTAATAAGTTAATGTTCCCCAAATGCAGTGTCTGTTTTGTCTTTCACTTGGAGGAGAAAAAAGCATAATCACTTCTCTCCTTAAGTCCTTGATCAAAACTTCTCACCAGCCTGATGAGGCCCCAGAATAAAACCCCTTTAATCGCCAGTGAAATCAATGCTCCGGTGATGGCAGCTGCCTCCAGCGTGTACGATTGGTCCTGGAACCATTCCATTATCACCTGCAATGTCATACATATTTAATAACGCATGTAGTCACACATATAGAAATAGTTCACCAGTAGAGAAAGCCGTTAGCAAACCTTGTACATCAGATAAACAAAGAAGGCTGCTTGAGGAAGGTTCTGCACCCTGAAGATCCAAACTAAGACTTTGTTTTTCTTTAAAACCTGAAAATAAGCAAATGGTAGCTTGAA